>UESW01004804.1:343274-414517 GCA_900491605.1 Calamus simplicifolius
GCTGGTCCTAGGCGGCCTCAAGTATGTTAGGCCCCTAGCCGGCCCTCGGACTGGTCCTAGGCGGCCACAGCTATGTCAGGCCCCTAGCCGGCCCGCGGGCTGGTCCTAGGCGACCACAAGTATGTTAGGCCCCTAGTCGGCCTCGGGTTGGTCCTAGGCGGCCACAGCTATGTCAGGGCCCCTAGCCGGTCCTCGGGCTGGTCCTAGGCGGCCACAAGTATGTTAGGCCCCTAGCCGGCCCTCGAGCTGGTCCTAGGCGGCCACAGTCATGTCAGGCCCCTAGCCGACCCTCGAGCTGGTCCTAGGCGGCCACAGTTATTTAGGCCCCTAGCTGGGCCCTCGAGCTGGTCCTAGGCGGCCATAGTCATGTCTGGCCCCTAGCCAGCCCTCGAGCTGGTCCTAGGCGGCCACAAGTATGTTAGGCCCCAGCCGCCCCTCGGGCTGGTCCTAGGCGGCCATGGTTATGTCAAGCCCCCAGCCGGCCCTCGGGCTGGTCCTAGGCGGCCACAGCTATGTCAGGCCCCCAGCCGGCCCTCGGGCTGGTCCTGGGCGGCCACAGTTATGTTAGGCCCCAGCCGCCCCTTGGGCTGGCTTCGAATGGCCTCAACATATAACCCAAAAAGGGCTTGGACGCCCTGAGCCAGCATAAGAAATTCTCGAAGGTTTAAACTTGGATTCTAGGCAGTCCCGAGCCAAGGCCCGAGGCCAGCTTGGCACCTAATGCTTTTGGAATCAGCACTAGCTCTATCTATCAACCTCAACAGCTCTATCACAGCCTTAGTGGCTCTATCTCTCTGTCCCAGTGGCATCATTACGATCTTAGTGGAATTATTATAGCCTTAGCGGCTCTATCGCTCTGCCTCATCGGCTCTATCAACCTCAACGGTTTTATTGCAGCCTCGTTGGCTCTATCTCTCAGCCTGCGTTAGTGCAGCTCCATTAGCTCTATTTTTGCCTTGCCAACTAGTTGACGAGCGTCTCCCCCCCTCAAAAAATTGGGCGTACACTGCTTTAAGTGGCGGGCACAAGGTAATAAACCTACCCCCAATATTACTTAAAAATTTTTTACACTCCTTCAACTTGGTTAGTGCAGGGCCTACAAGCTTAAGGAGTGTAGGGGGCATCTGATAGGGCCAGTCAACAGGCCCATGGACAAATAAAAATAGAAATTTTCAAAAAATTTTAAGCGGCTATCTTCGGCGGCCTTCCTAAGCGGCTTAGTTCTTAGACGACCTCGCTGGCCTATCGGGTCCTCTCTTTAAGGATGCAGTGGGCATTTATTTCGTCCTGCTACAGCAAGCATCCGTCATAATGAAGAGAGAGAACAATGGGGAAAAAGAGCTATGTGATGTGAGTGGGTTCTCTTAAGGACCGCCTTTTGTTATTAATGTCCCATGGGCAAATCAATGGGCGACATTTAATGATACGGAGACTGAAAATAATTCCTAGGCGGCCCTTCATTCTAAGCGGCCCCTCCTCACAATAACTCTTAGGCGGCCCTTCATGATAAGCAGCCCCTCCTCACATTAATTTCTAGGTGGCCCTTCATGCTTAAGCGGCCCCTCTTCACATAATTCCTAGGCGGCCCTTCATGCTAAGCGGCCCCTCTTCACAATAATTCCTAGGTGGCCCTTCATGCTTAAGCGGCCCCTCCTCACAATAACTCCTAGGCGGCCCTTCATGCTTAAGCGGCCCCTCCTCACAATACTCCTAGGCGGCCCTTCATGCTAAGCGGCCCCTCCTCACAATAATTCCTAGGCGGCCCTTCATGCTTAAGCGGCCCCTCCTCACAATAATTCTAGGCGGCCCTTCATTCTAAGCAGCCCCTCCTCACAACAACTCCTACGCGGCCCTTCATGCTAAGCGGCCCCTCCTCACATAATTCCTAGGTGGCTTAAGCGGCCCCTCCTCACATTAATTCCTAGGCGGCCCTTCATGCTAAGCGGCCCCTCTCACAATAATTCCTAGGCATCCTCTCTCTCTCTCGACGGCCTCTTCAACGACATTTATGTGCCGAGACATTTATAGGTCTTATAAAGATCCTCGCTCCAAGGCATTTATTGGAGAGCATTCAATTGAATAAAAGCATTCAATGTCAAGTCACGAACCACGAGGAGAGAGAGAGAGAGACAGTGGAGGAAGTCGCCTTTTCCTCAACGACCTTCCTCGATGGCCATTCTAGGCGACAGTCCTAGGCGGCCTTTCCCTCAACAGCCACCCTAGGTGGCCTTTCTAGGCGACCATCCTTGGCGGCCTTTCCAGGCGGCCTTTCTAGGCGGTTTCGGTTTTAGACTTCCAATGCCACCGCAACGATGGCTCCCTATCGCATTTATGTGCCAGGGCATTTATGGTCTTATAAAGGCTACATGCATTTATAGCTGCCACGTTGACTCCCTTTTGGCCCCATGCATGCACGTAAGGGTGCTTCGATAATAACTTCGGGGCATCTTCATCTTAGGCGATCCCGAAAGCTTCTCCCAGCTAGGCGGCTCCCGAGCAATCCTAGACGGCCACCGACACCCCCATGACGGCTTCCAGGAGCGGCCTAGATGGCCACCGACACTCCCATGACGGCGGCCAGGAGCGGCTTAGACGGCCCCCGACACTCCCATGACGGCGGCCCCGAGCGTTCCCAGGCGGCCGCACCGGTCCCAAGCGGCCCCTATTTCCTACCACGAGCATCCTAGCTGGCCTCATGCGTGCACAGGTCCGAACAATCCCAGGCAGCCACAGTGATCCCAAGAGGCCCTTGGCGGCTCCCGAGCAGTCCTAGGCCCTGGCCTCAGTCGATAACGGCCTCGCCGGACCTGAGTCCCTAGCGGCCTTCCTTAGTGGCTTCCAGCTCGACACGCGTGGGCCCTACAGTGACTCTTCATCACATCATCTTCTGGATTAATAAATTATGGCCACTTATTTTAATGAGATAATTAAGTGGTAAAGCTCTGACATTCCACTAAGAGATAAGCCTTATCGAAAGTTATCATTCATCATAAAAGTCTTGACAAGTGGTAGCATTTGGGCCTCACAGATGTCAGCCCTGACATTTCACCTACCAAAAGTACTCAGTCATCATGACACTTCAGCCACTCAGACTAAATGAGCCCCAAAGTCATGGTCCATCATGAGGCCCCACGTGACTCATTCCCACTAGATGACAAAGATTCAAACTTTTCAAGCAAGCTACACAGAGTACAATGGTGAATAAAGAAGGTAAGAGGTAACTCAAAAAGGACTCAACACACTCTTTCTGAGGGGATCTCACTTCCTCTTTCGAGCTTTCTCAAGCTCACGGCTGTTGCCCAGAGCACTAACTTGAGCGTCGGAGGGTTCCCTCCGAAATACCCGGCCGTAGGACTTCTTGTAGGCTTTGAAGACAAAGGAAGGGCTCCGATATTTCTGTGGGGAAACGGTCGACGCTCAAGGAGGCCGACTCAAAGTGATCAGGCATCAACAATAGTAACCATCTTATACTATTTCAATTTAGAGACTTTAATATAAAGATAGAGAAAACATCATTAGATTTTATCAAACTTCTTCCATACTAATGAATGATGGTGATGCGTGAGCACCCATGGCCATCATGAGGAACCCCTTTGATAGGCTCATTTGAGCTGCCATCAAAGAAAAACACGCTCGTAAACATAATCATCACTCTTAGTCAATCGAGAATAAGCTAATAAACAACTATATGCCAGGTTCATGATTGTGTTGATACAAAATATGCCTCATATGAAATTATGAAGAAAGTGATGGTATATTCAATCATAGCGATAGATTTGCGGTGCAGATTCTCTATGATATAAGCTTTGTGCTGCTAAGTGCCACACATATTTAGATGGTCACCATGCATTCTATTTTAAATAGCTGGATATACTTAAAAAATAGAGCAAGATTTATTATGTGTTAAACAAGTGCAAATTATGGATATGTACTAGGTCTTTTGTACCAGCTTTGATAAACTATGGGCTTCGATATACTTTGAAAGTAGAGAAAGATTTATTAGGTGCCAAATAGGTGTACCGAACATGCATGTCACTCTACAGTATTTGGGCCATGTTCTTAATGCCATGGATCATTAAGTTTGCTGCAAGGGGAAGGGTCAGTGATGAAAAGCTTGAAGGCTAATCAAGCAACAAACATTGCTTTCAGGTAGGATGGCATTAAGAACAAGCTCAGATTTCACCCAAAACCAACATCCATTCAGCCAACCTGCCAATATTTTCAACCAAGAAGGGGACTAACTCTAGGTAGCCAGTTTCTACAATCAAAACATCACCAGTAATAGTCCATGTACGGTCTGATGGCAAATAAACAAAATTGAGATAAATATCAAAAATTAAATCACTGGTAAATGTCAAACAATATCTTCAACACAAAATAATATCAAAATCAAGATCCAGCACCAAGTTCTCTCAGTGGCCATCCAATAAGAATCAAAATCCTCCAAAAATCCAAATGTTAAGAATGATGAATGAGGTGATGTTTGTGAAAAAAAAATTTGGACCCACATCTGGCATTGTTCATCTTCGAATATTCTTCCATTATATTTGGCTAAATCAGGCAATGCCATGCCACGAAGTATGACAAAAAACAAAAAACAAAAAACAAAAAGTTAGTTCTGTAGCTTGCACTAGATTATACAATCCCCTGGACAACTAAGAAGCAGAGATGTCAACAGGACACAGCTCAATAGATTCAACCATGTGAACACGATTTGCTAAGATCATCAGCAACCCAAATCAATTTGCTAACATCAACCTCAAGACCTCCACTGCCAATGGCCTTCAGGTGGTGATCAAGGACCCTGGGGTATGTACATACGACCTGCCTCCCTTTCTTGTACCGTACCAGGTCCAGACTCTGTAGCGTGCTCAAAATGTCATCAGTTTTTATGGAAGTGATTCACTGAGTTCCTACACAGGAACAAGGGAGAGCCATCTCCATGGGATTACCATATCTAACAGGGCAGTCACAGATTTCATTTAAAATCATACATGTCAATAATGTTGGTTTTTCTTCATTAAGCGTATTAGTCAGATACGATTAAGATAGATTAAGGTGATCTTATATTCTGATTTTGAGGGATTGCGTGAATTCAAATTTTGAATTCACGATTGAGATAAGAATCCCTCAACCATATCCGTTTAAAGCGGCGCCCTCTGTGATGGACAGATAAGGCATAAAGGTTTATAAAACGGGTAGGTCCCTGCGCCTGGTTTCATCGAGAGAAAGTTTACACCATCGCTGAGAGAGACCGCAAGGCGTGGAAGATCCTTACCCTCATCTGAAAGAAAAAATCAACAGCAATGGCTGGAGGTATTTATCGATCTTTCTTTAATTAATTAGGATAAATATATTGGTCCCATATTTCCGCATATATGATAGGGATCAATATATTTAATTTCAGTCTATCATTTGGTATCAGAGCGTATAAAAATACCTCTGCCTTGATTATTAGGATTGTTTCTATTAATATACGGATCTGATAAAATCCTATGAAACAATCTTTATATGATTTATTTGATAAAGAGGGACAAGGTATTCTTGATCTCTATTTCTCTCGTTAAGGGATAGTCCAAAGGGGAGGCTACTGGTAGTACCCTGGATTATTTGACCCAACGGGCGTACGGTAGGGATATTAGGGACGTACCAATAAGGCTACTGTAGTACCTTGGTGCGTTTGACCCAACTACCTGCGTACCGGGAGAGTTAATAGGTCATCAAGAATCATCTGAAAGGGCATTAGATCTGATAAACTCTTAATATTCAGTTTATTTAATTCAGTTTTATTTAAGAGATTGATTAGTAAGATTTATGCCATGAAGCATGTACCTATCTGTTCACTCACCCTTTTGGATATAGTTTAAATAAAAGATAAATCCAAATATCTCATGATTAAATCACCATGGGATAAGGAAGCATGTGGGTTTCCTTGCTTTGGATATGTGCACGGAATGAGGATGAATGAAAAACGCCTCTTACGGAAACATGCCATAATAATTAAAAAAAAACGTGGCATCTAGATTAAAAAAAAACAGATGCCAGCGCCAGGCGCTGGCCAGGCGCTTGCTGGCTCAACGGCCATGCTGGCCAACTGCGGGCAGGCTGGGCCATGGGCCCAGTCTAGTTTGCATCAGATTGGGCTGCGCATTCAATCTGAATCGTGTGACAGTCCTGGTCATACTATTTTTTGAGGTGATTGAGAGATTTTTTGGTTAAATTAAACTATTGAAATTGGGTGAGGATGACGGGCTGTTGGCTCGTTCATTAAGTGGTTGGACCATTAGTCTGGCCTATTTATGTTCAATTATATTTAGAATTTGTGTGTATAAATTTTGTGAATTATGCATGCATCTTAAGTGACATAATTGAACATAAAATTTAAATAATGTCTAAGTGATAAATACAATTGAATAATTGAGGAGTAGCCACAGCATCCTTAATTATAAAATTGTATAATAAAGTTAGTAAATCACATAAATAATAGACATTAATTGTAATTAATTATATAAATATAATAAAATTTATCCATAGGAATTTTTGTTATATTTATATAATAATTAATAAAATATCAATTATATTTTTCTAATCTACCATAGGAATTAGAAAGAAGGAATATAATTTGATAGTTTTATCATACAGACTTAAGTGAATCTAATTGAATTAAAGCTTTAAAGTCAGATTCACCCACAGCATACATACAGACTTAAGTGAATTAATTGATAGATTTATCAGACATAATTTGATAGTGAATCTAATTGAATTAAAGCTTTAGCCCACAGCAAGTTTTATGTCAGTAGATTCACTATTTATATAATTAATTAAGATAAAATAAATTATATTTTTCTAATCTACCCACAGGAATTAGAAAGAAGGAACATAATTTGATAGTTTTATCATTACAGACTTTTTAAGTGATATCTAATTGAAATTAGAAAGCATAATTTGATAGTTTTATCATACAGACAAGTGAATCTAATTGAATTAGAGCTTTAGCCCACAGGCAAGTTTTATGTCAGTAGATTCACTGGTTTCTAAATGCATAATTTACATTGGTAAAGCATTTTATTAGCCTCAATTTTTGATAATAAGCATGTATGTTTAAATTTTGCAGTTATGCAACCTGTAAATTTCTCTGAAATAAAATGTGACATACCTGAATTGAGGGGTGATAACTATAAGGTTTGGAAGGAGAGAATTCTCCTTCATCTGGGCTGGATGGACATTGATTATGCTATAAGGAAGGATGAACCACCTTCAGTAACTCAGACCAGCACTCCTAATGAGATTGCGATTTATGAACGTTGGGAGCGATCCAATCGCTTGAGTACAATGTTCATAAAGACAAAAATCTCTGTTGGTATACGTGGTTCAGTCGATAAGCATGAGAATGTCAGGAAGCTACTAAAGGCCATTGATGAGCAATTCAGTACTTCAGTCAAAGCTCTTGTCAGTTATGAATCTAATATGGCTGATGTTATTTATAACACATGGTGGATTGATTCTGGTTCTACATCCACATTTGCAATACTTTGCAGGGTATGCAAAACTAAGGAAACCAGTGGGAAGTGAGCAGTATATCTATTCAGGAAATAAGATGCGCTCACATGTGGAAGCTATAGGGACATGCACTTTAGTTCTTAGTAGTGGTTTTGTTTTAAATTTGGAAAGGACCTTTTATGTACCTAGTTTTTCTAGGAATTTAATTTCAGTTTCAAGACTTGTACCTTTGGGTTATTCCTTTCAACTTTTCAGATACTTCTTCCAGTTTATATTATAAATCTGAACTTGTTGGGAATGGTACTTTGTCTGATGGTCTTTTCTATATTAATTTGAAAATAATACCACTCATGATGTGATGCATGTTAGGGCTGGCATGAAAAGATGTGTTGTAAATGATAACTCTTCTATGTTGTGGCATCGGAGATTGGGACATATCTCCATAGATAGAATCAAGAGGTTAGTGAATGAAGGAGTACTCAATACTTTGGACTTCACTGACTTTGATACTTGTGTGGACTGCATTAAAGGGCAAGCAGACCAATAAGTCAAAGAAAGGTGCCAAGAGGAGTTCAGACCTATTAGAGATCATACACACGGACATTTGTTGTCCGGATATGGATTTTCATGGTCAAAATACTTTATCTGCTTTATTGATGACTACTCACGATTTATGTATCTCTACTTACTTCATAATAAGAACGAAGCATTAGATGCCTTTAAGGTATTCAAGGCAGAAGTAGAGACACAATGTGGAAAGCAAATCAAAATTGTGAGATCTGATAGAGGAGGTGAGTATTATGGGAGATACACAGAAGATGGACAAATGCCTGGTCCATTTGCGAAGTTCCTTCAAGAACATGGGATTGTTGCCCAATACAGTTTACCTGGCTCACCTGATCAGAATGGTGTAGCAGAAAGAAGGAACCGAACATTGATGGACATGGTGAGGAGCATGATTAGCAGCTCCAAACTACCTAAGTCCTTGTGGACAGAAGCTCTCAAGACAGCTGTGTACATATTAAATCGGGTTCCAACCAAGGCTGTTTCTAAAACGCCATTTGAGTTATTTAAAGGTTGGAAACCAAGTTTGCGACATGTACGCGTATGGGGATGCCCATGTGAAGTGAGAGTATACAATCCACAAGAGAAAAAGCTGGACCCTAGGACCATTAGTGGGTATTTTGTTGGATATGCCGAGAGGTCCAAGGGATATAGATTTTACTGTCCATCTCACATAACTAGGATTGTGGAATCAAGAAATGCCAAATTTCTTGAGAATGACTTGATCAGTGGGAGTGATCAATTGCAGAGCATGATTCCTGAAAGGAAACATTCTGATGCTCAACCTTCCACTTCAAGTGACAGACTGATTATCGTTCATAGTGCCCCTCAAGATCAAACGGGCATTATACAACCAGTCATTGAAATTCCACAATTTGCTGATAATGAACTAGTAGATCCAGTCTCTCATGAGTTACCAGAGATAGTTGAACAATCAACTCCTCCAGAGGAGGTTGTTACAACATTAAGAAGATCTACAAGAGAAAAGAAATCAGCAATTTCTAGTGACTATATTGTGTATCTTCAAGAGTCGGACTATAACATTGGAGCTGAAAATGATCCTGAAACGTTTTCACAAGCCATGAATTGTAAGGAATCAATTTATGGTATGATGCTATGAAAGATGAGATGAATTCTATGGCAGTTAATGGAGTCTGGGATCTTGTTGAGTTGCCTGATGGAGTAAAAGCCATTGGCTGTAAATGGGTCTTTAAGACCAAGAAAGACTCGTTAGGCAACATTGAGCGATATAAGGCAAGACTCGTTGCTAAGGGATTCACTCAAAGGGAGGAATTGATTACAAGGAGACATTTTCTCCTGTATCTAAGAAAGATTCCTTCCGCATTATCATGGCACTTGTTGCGCATTTTGATTTAGAGTTGCAACAAATGGATGTGAAAACTGCATTTCTCAATGGAGATCTAGAGGAAGAGGTTTATATGAAACAACCTGAAGGTTTTTCCTCTAGTGATAATGAGCAATTAGTATGCAAGCTTAAGAGATCTATATATGGATTGAAACAAGCCTCTCGGCAATGGTACTTAAAATTTCATGATGTGATTTCTTCATTTGGATTTGTAGAGAACATCATGGATCAATGTATATACCAGAAGGTCAGTGGGAGCAAAATTTTTTCTAATCCTATATGTAGATGATATTTTACTTGCAACCAATGATAAAGGTATGTTACATGAGGTGAAACAATTTCTCTCTGAGAATTTTGACATGAAAGATATGGGTGATGCCTCTTATGTCATTGGCATTAAAATTCAAGAGACAGACTTCGAGGTGTTTTAGGTCTATCTCAAGAAACCTATATCAATAAAATTTTAGAGAGATTTCGGATGAAAAATTGTTCACCGAGTATAGCTCCCATAGTCAAGGGTGACAGATTCAATTTGAATCAGTGCCCAAGGAATGACTTTGAGAGGGAGGAAATGAAAACACTCCATATGCCTCAGCTGTTGGTAGCTTGATGTATGCTCAGGTCTGTACAAGGCCTGACATAGCATTTGCAGTTGGATGTTGGGGAGATATCAGAGTATCCAGGTTTAGACCACTGGAGAGCTGCTAAAATGTCATGAGGTACATCTGACTGCTGCAAGCAGAGTTCGTTGCTTGTTTTGAGGCTATTGCATGGTGTATGGTTGAAGAGTTTCATCTCAGGGCTTAGAATTGTTGATTCTATTCTAGGCCAATTAAATTGTACTGTGACAATTCAGCTGCTGTATTTTTGGCTAAAAACCATAAGAGTGGTAGTCGAAGTAAACACATCGACATTAAGTATTTAGCCATAAGAGAACGTGTTAAAGAAATAAAGTGGTCATAGAACACGTTAGCACTGAATTGATGATAGCTGATCCTTGACTAAAGGCATGCCAATTAAGAAGTTTAAGGATCATGTGATACGAATGGGAGTTGGTCCCATGATATAATTTATTGATGACAATTTATACAATGAAACTCTTTTATGGTTGTGATGTTTTTCACATTCAGTTATTTAGTGTACACATTTATTTGTGATGAGCATCATTAAGTTGGACCTAGAATAAACATGGGTTTATTCATTAAGTTATATGGGTTTATATTTGGAAAATATAATACATTGTGATACATGGTAAATAATACTCGATTTTAAGAGGACCTATTGCCATGATTCATGTATTCTGTTTCTTACTATAGTAATAGAATATACGGACCAAGTGGGAGAATGTTGGTTTTTCTCTATTAAGCGTATCGGTCAGATATGATTAAGGTGGATTAAGGTGGTCCTATATTCTGATATCGAGGGATTACGTGAATTCAAATTTTGAATTCACGATTAAGATAAGAATCCCTCAACCATATCCGTTTAAAGCGGCGCCCTCTGTGATGGACAGATAAGGCATAAAGAATTATAAAACGGGAAGGTCCCTGCGCCTGGTCTTATCGAGAAAGTTTACACCATCGCTGAGAGAGACCGCAAGGTATGGAAGAGCCTTACCCTCATCTGAAAGAAAAAATCAACAGCAATTGCTGGAGGTATTTATCGATCTTGATTTGCTTTATTATTTATGATAAATATATTGGTCTCATATTTCTGCATATATGATAGGGATCAATATATTTAATTTCAGTCTATCAAATAAGGCCAAGCTATAACTAGTATCACAACCATAAGCCCCATACCAACTAAGAGGTGGTTTCATAAATCTTCATTCACTAATTATTTATATTAAGGGCTATTGCTGGTGATACTCCTAGCCTTTTTACATCCTTCTTCACAACTCTATTGAAATTTGCTTAAGTTTTCTACTTCCATTTCTAAAATCTTCAATTTACATTCTAAAGCCTTAACACGTGCCTCATCAAATTGCTGTTGCACAAGCTCATAAAAACTCTTTTGGTTTTCCATCACTTGCTCCCCAATTAATGACTAGCTTTGATGGTTTCTATCTCAAAATTTTCATTTCGACTTTACCCTTCTCATTGGCTTGGATATTCTTGCCAACCCTTCTGAACCGTAGACATTTCGCACCTTATTGTTCTCTAATAAAACTAAAGTGTTAAGGAATGCATATGTAAGACTTAACATCCCAAAAGCACCTCTTCACATCATCTCCTCAGCTCCAATTCTGTTGGATATATTTCTCATCATTCTATTTTTTTTCATAATATAATGAGATATTGAAACTAGGCATAATGTGATGTCTACTTGTGATACCTCAAATTTAGCTTTATATTGGCTAGAAAAGAAATATGTTATGTGCTTATAATTCAAATTCTTTTGTTATCTATTAATTTTTACTTAAATTTTTGAATCACTTAGTTTCGGTCCACTAATGAAGTTCATTGAATCAGCAGGTGGGTTTGGAAAGTGTGCCAAAGTTGATGGATATGTAAAAAGAGTTATTCATAAGATGATAGTACCATCGATCTTAGAGATAGATTATGGATTATAACAATGGCTCCGTTTCGATCTGCCGGCAAGTTAAATGGGCCAACAACAATATTGATCAAGCATTATGCTTATATCACAGGCATCGATGCGGTTAAATACGACCACAGAATTTTCATATTTAACGATGCAAACCAATCGAATAAAAGATATTATCCAATCACACCCTTCACTAAGACATTATGAAAGTCTTGGTCATGCTGCCCAATCAATGATTAAACAACTATGGAACCAACCAGCCTCGACTTGACAAGCAATTAAGCCTTGGGACCACATTAATTGTAATACAGTTTCCTCAGCAATCTCTGTGGCAGAGACGTATATTTATTTAGGCAAATATAGTTAGATTTCTTTGAGAATACCAAGGATCATTCAACTGTATTAAAAAAAAATACATAGCTTTGAGGTTCATGCGCGCCAGTGCTCTTGTTCTGTTTAAGGGTGGTCTTTAAGATTCGTACGTCTGACTTCATTTTCCTATCTCCGGCGATCTGTGTCTTCTCCAGCGGTGGTTCCGGTTGGCCTGATCCATTTGCTGTCCCTCCTATCTTATGGCCTCCAATGGGGTGTTTGATGGGAGGGCTTTCGGGAGAAAGGAGGTGGGTTCCGGGCAGGGAAGGGAGTCACCTAGTTTGAAAGCTGGAGCTGGCATGGCGTCCTCTTCAGCTACTGGTTCTAAAAATCCCAAGGGCTCGACGAAGACGAGAAGTCCGTGGAGTCGTCCACCCTTGGGTCGCTATGGTTGGGATGCTCCTTCTCCTTCTCCGGTGGAGGTAGAGGAATTGATCCGTCTCTTCTCGGATGTAATCCAAGTCCCGATCAGCTCCCTGGAGTGTGAGGCCAGTGCTTGGGGCGTGAAGGCAGTGCTGGCTAGCTCTCTCTCTAGGTGGGTGCCGCTGGAGGCGATTGTGCGAGAACTGCATCGAGCTGGCCTGTCGGGAGAAATCGAGGTGGTTCCCCTGGCTCATAGGCACTACCTCATCCGGCTCTCTGATCCTCAAACCAAAATCCGAATCCTTGAGCGGCCATGGGTGATCAACGGGCAGATTCTTGCGGTGGTCGATTGGAAGCCGGAATTCATCCCGGTGGAAGACTCCTTACTGCAAGCTCTGGTCTGGATCTGGCTTCCTCTGCTTCCTATGGAGTTCTGGGCGGATGACATCCTCTCCTCCATTCTCTCGGTGGCTGGGGAGTTCTTGTTCTCCAACGAGCCTACCAAAGCCCGGAAGCGGGGTGGTTTTGCTCGGGCTTGCGTCCGAGTGGATCTGGGTCTTCCCCTTCGGCCAGGAGCCAGGATATGTGGAATCGGCACCCCCTTCTGGCAGCAGTTCTCATTTGAGAACTTGGAGGGTATTTGTGACCGCTGTGCTTCTCTGCATCATATTGGTCCATGCAAGCAAGTGGGGGAGACGGCTTCTTCTTCGTTTGCTCCATCATTTTGTCCCTGGTTGGCAGCAGTCCGGCGTCGACGGCCACCTCTGGCGCAGCATCTGGTCCAACCGGTGGGTGATCGGTCGAGCCCTGCTTCCTCTACTGTTTCTAAGGATGGTTGGTCAGTGCCGAAGAAGTTTGCTTAGCGTCAGCTTCCTCCTTCCGTTGGTTCCTCGTTGCCATCTCCTGGGAAGGGGGCTAGATAGGGTGAGTCGGCCGGGACAGAGTCAGTAGCTATGGTCACTCGGGAGCTTGGCTTGAAGCCTCTGTCAGCGTCTTTCGCACTGGTTTCTATACCTATATCGCTTGTTCAAGGCAACCAGGCTGATCCCAGGCAGTGTTCGAGCGTGCCGGTAGGCACTGTAGCACAATTTCAAATTCAGCCGTGAGTGGCATTCAGCCTGAAATCCCTAAGGTGCACTCTATGATGTCTGAATGTGATAAGGCTATTAATTTTCCGAAATTGGACCTTGTGGTCAGTACCAGTAAGGACCCATTGCGGGTCCTTCAAAGCGGGCCCGTCCAGTTGAGCCCTCGTCCACAAGAATGCCATCCCGCTCTTCCAAAGCTAAAGGCAAGGCCTCTCTTACTGGTAGAGGTAGGGACAATGTAGCCTTTAAGTTTGCAGCTTCCTCAATGGCTGGCCGGGAGTCGTCGGCCTAGTTTGGCCCAGGGGCTAAGAAGGCCCGAGGTCGGGTAGGGGCCTCTTCAGGATCAGCTTCTGAGTCTACTATGCCGACCCATTTGGAGCCTTGCACTCATATATCAGCTGTTCATCATCTGAAGCAGGCTATTCAGGTATCTGACTCGGCTGTTCTGATGGACTTAGTCCAGATACTTGATTGTGCTGATACGGGATCCCTGAATTGTCCTAAGGTGGTCCCAGGCGATACGGAGATCCTGTTGGAATCATACCAGGCTGTTAACTACAAAGGCCCAGGAGATTTGGACTGTTCCGTGGAGATGTCAGGGGTGATGGTTGGGAAGCCCCCCAATCCAGCCTTACCATGAAGATTCTCATCTGGAATGTGAGAGGAGAATTGAAACCATCATTTCGCTCCTCATTTGGGAGGCTTATGCAGCTTCACTCTTTTGACATTTGCATTTTGCTGGAAACTTGGCTTTCTGGGGCTAGTCTGGCCCGTTTTCGGAGACAGATCGCTCGAGCTTGGGTCTCGTATGCTGTTGAGTCCACTAGTCTTTCGGGGGGCATTGTTGCTTTATGGAGGAATGAGAATATCAGAGTGGATGCTTTCCATAGCTGTGGGCAGCAGGTTGCGTTGGTCATTTCTGAGGGAAGTGCTAGCCCTTGGCTCCTTTCGAGAGTTTATGCCAGCACTGATTTCCGGGAGCATCGGGTGCTTTGGTCTGAGATTTAGTCTCTTCTTGACCAGGGGTTCCCCTCCCTCATTGATGGAGACTTCAATTGTATCTTGGGTGCTGCAGAGAAGAAAGGAGGCCGGGTTTCCTATGGCTCTGTGGGCCGAGCTGAGTTCAGGGACTTTATTTCTACGGCTGGTCTGTTGGATTTGGGTTTTCAGGGTTCGCAGTTTACTTAGTGCAACAACTGGCAGGGTTCAACTAGAGTCTGAGAAAGATTGGACAGGGCCTTGGCCTCTTCTAGCTAGCTCCAGATTTATCCCTCTGTCACTCACTTGCCTAGAATTGCCTCTGACCACTATCCTATCTTTATCTCTACTGATATTACCTCTCAGCGGCATAGGCAGTTCAGATTCGAGAAGTTTTGGACCTCCTATCCTGCTGCTCGTTCCATCATCTCTCAGGTCTGGTAGTTACCAGTTAGAGGTAATGTCATTTATCGGCTCTCCAGATGGCTTGCTCTTGCTAGATGTCGCCTCTCTAGATGGCATAGACTGGAGGTTGGGGATATTGTCAGACAGGTGGAGCAGGTTGAGTCTACTATCTCTTCTCTCCAGGCTAAAGAGGACATGGAGGGTTCTCTTTCTTTTGATGACCTATTGTCCCTGCGATCGAGTTTGGTGCTCCACCACTCCCTTCTGCTGCAGCAGGAGACTTTTTGGAGACAGCGGTCCCGTATCCAGTGGATTTAGGAAGGGGACTGTAATACAAGATTTTTTTATCAGGCCACTCAGAAATGCAGGGCGAGGAACCGCATTAGGCATATAGCTGATGAGGAGGGTCAGCCCAGGTGGATGATCATGTGATTCGTGCTCAGCTTCTTAACTTCTTTCATAGCAGGTGGACTGAGCAGGCAGGTGCTGGGGTCCCTATTCACCCTATTCTGTCTCCCAATACTGTTTCTGCTGCTGAGAATGACTCTCTGACTCGGCCTATTACTTCGGAGGATATTCGACTGGCTTTGTGGGAGCTTGGTACTGATAAGGCCCCTGGGCCAGATGGCTTTCCTCCGTTTTTCTTTCGTCATTATTGGGATATTCTGGGGGAGGACTTAGCTCAGGCGATCCTGCTTGTCTTTCACCGCAAATCTATTCTCTCTGACTGGAATCATACTTTTATTACCTTGGTTCCTAAGAGGCTAGACGCTTCCAGCCTTCAGCACTTCCGGCCCATCAATTTATGCACTACCTTATATAAGGTTTGTGCTTGCCTCCTGGTTATGAGGTTATGTTGGGTTATACCTCGCCTCATTTCTCTGGAGCAGGGGGCTTTCTTCAGAGGGCGTAGTATCACAGATAATGCTTTACTAGCTCAGGAGTTCATGCATGATCTTCGACGGGCTTCAGGCTGTAAGGGGCTTATGGCCATTATAAGCTGGATATGGAGAGGGCTTATGACATAGTTAATTGGGATTTCTTGTGTCACTCTCTTAGGTGCTTGGGTTCCAGCAGCTGTTTATTGATTGGATCATGGCATGCATTCAGCATCCGTCATTCTCCATCCTCATCAATGGAGACCGGACTGATTACTTCCATTCTGAGGTTGGACTGAGACAAGGTTCCTCTTTTCCCGTTTCTGTTTGTTATAGCGGCTGATGCTTTATTTCAGGCTCTTCATCAGGCTCAGCAGGATAATGTTCTTGACCCTTATCGGGCTGGCTCCAAAGGTCCCTCGATCTCTCATCTGCTTTTTGCTGATGACTGCATCTTCCTGGGCAGGGCTACTGTGGCCAATGTGGCCACGTTTGCTTCCATTCTTTAGATTACTGTTCTGCCTCTGGTCAGAAAGTTAACACTGCTAAGTCTGTGATTTGCTTTAGTCCGAGGGTAACTTCTTCTCTTAAGGGGACTATCAAGCAGATCATGGGGATCTCTTTGCAGTCGGATTGTCTCTCCTATCTGGGTATTCCTATTACTGGCAGAAGGCCTAGGATCTCAGATTTTAGTAAGCTTGAGTCGAGGATACGTGATCGGCTGGAGGGGTGGCAGGTTTCTGGGCTATCTATGATGGCGAGGATTAATCTTATTCGATCAGTGCTCACATCTCTTCCTCTATATCTCTTATCTAATGCTGCTGTCCCTTTGACTTGTCTAAGGAGATTGAGTGTTATTTAGGGATTTTCTCTGGGGATCATCTCAGGATGGTCATGGTGTTCATCTTTTAGCCTGGGACTATGTCTGTCTGCCACTTTCTGAGGGAGGCCTTGGGATCCAGTCCCTTACTGTTCGGGGGGAGGCCTTGATTGCTAGGCATGCTACCATTTTTTGCTTGATCCGCACTGTATGTGGAGTTCATTTATGCGTGGCAAGTACGGGGATTGGACTCCCTCCACTAACCTGCAGCCTGTTCGGGGTCACTTTTTTTTCTGGAAAGAGGTTTGTACTCATGCTCCGGCCATCCTTCACAGTATCTCCTGGATTCTTGGTAATGGTACTTCCGTGGATGTTGCTTATGATTCATGGATCGTTGACCTTCCTTTGTCTTGATGGCCTACTTTTGTCAGTACTGATATTCCTCTTGGCATGCGTGTTAGTGATCTCACGGTGCCTGATCATTCTTCCTGGTTTACTCCTCTGCTGTCTCGCTTCTTTGGGGAGGAGCTTATGCGGCGTATAGCTGCTATCCCTCTTTCCCTGGGTCACTCCCTCGACATCAGGGTTTGGAGGCAATCCTATATTCCGAGCGCCCCCATCAGGAACATCATCCAGATTTACCGAGTTTCATCCTGACCGTTGATAGATATGGCTTGGATTTGGCGCCTTCCCATTCATCCCAGGGTTTATCTTTTTCTATGGAAGATTGCTCGGAATTGTCTTCCTACCTGCTCTGCTCTGTTCTGTCTAGACGTGGCCTGGGGATTCAGCCTACGTGTCCGATATGTGGTATTGAGGAGGAGTCGGTGGATCACGCCATCTTTACTTATCTCAGAGCTCGACATATTTGGGAGATCTCTAGCGACCCCCTTGGGTTGTTGCTTTATCTTCTCTTTCTTTATCTTTCCTTGACTTGATCAGGCAGTATGTTAGGAGAGGCTGCAAGCAGGGCTCGACGAGGGCTTACATTGCTTACCAAATCTGGTTATCCCGGAACCGGATTGTCTTACCCAGGAGCCTACTCCGTCATTCAGGGTAGTGCGGATTGCCTTGTCCTTATCTACAGAGTACACGTCCCATCGTCTAGTTTGTTAGTTTGATAGCCCTAGCCTCTGGGATTCCTATGCTGCCTCGGCAGCGCACCGGAGAACGGTCTTTATTTCTTGGGATCCCCCTCCTCTAGGGTTTATCAAAATCAACTTTGATGGGAGTGTTCGGGGCAGATCAGCTGGATCGAGTTATGTCATTCGGGGTTCTGATGGAACTATGATTTCTGTTGGGGGATTTGGACACCTCGATTCCTCGGTGCTGCTTGCGGAGCTTTATGCTGCTTGGGCTAGAGTTTCCTATGCTATTCGCAGTCTTGGTGCCCGTCGTATTATCCTTGAGGGTGATGCTCTCACGGTGATTCGGTGGCTTCGTCAGGATCATTGCGAGCAGCTACCAACCCTTTGATCTCTGATATTCGTTCTCTCCTACAGGGGGTTCATAGCATACAGATCAGCCATATCTTCAGGGAAGCCAACTCAGCGGCTGACTGGATCGCCACTAGTGTGGCTGACCATTCTAGATTCTGGTGCTGGAAGCCCGGTGACTATTGTCCTCCTGGTCTGAACTTACTTTTGTATTCTGATAGTATGGGATTAAGTCACCTTAGAGTGGTGTGATTACCCGTTTGTACCAAAAAAAAAAACATATTTCCAAACCTTTGTCCCATACAAGCTTACAAAGTTACCTGCAGTACTGATACTTTTCCTAGTTTGCTGCACTAGTTTCCTCTTTACTTTTCTAGATTGATATGATGACAGAAGTCAAAAAATAACAACAGATTTAGCTAAGAGATTTGTGGACATACTGGCACTTAGATGCTGTTGGATGGCCAAAAGACAACTGATGTGGCTAATAAAAGTTACGGAAGTAATCATGGCAAAATCAACCACGTGGCATGGACACATCAGGTCGGCCTCGGCATCTTCAACCGAGCCGAGGCGGCCCCGACCTCTTCAGGTCAACCTCGTCGGTCCCGGCATCTCCAACCGAGCCGAGGCGACCCCGACCTCTTCAGGATGGCCCCGTCGGCTCCGGCATCTCCAACAGAGCCGAGGCAGCCCCGACCTCTTTAGGTCGGCCCCGTCGGCCGCCTCAGGTCGGCCCCGTCGGTCCCGGCATCTCCAACCGAGCCAAGGTGGCCCCGACTTCCCCCAAGTCGGCCCCGTATATGTCAGGACCATTAGCTCTCTGACCCGCATGGACTGACACAGCCTGGTCCACCTATTGCCTGACCACACTGTTGATAGGACCAAACCTACTTGCCAAGTGGTTTCGCCGACTGATGGGACCTAGCCCACTAACCGCCAGTTTCTCCCTCTCCGATGGGACAGGACCTGCCTATCAGTCCCAATTTACATAAATCCCACATACCCCGCGGACATCTTTCCCTTGCAGAATTTTACGTAGCTAATCTCCATGCATGTTTCGACTACCTATAAAAGGATAAGTCCATCGGAGACTCAGGTATGCGAACATAAGCACCCACTTATTTTCTCACCACAGAGAACCTCCACCCCTCGGAGTCTTCTCTGCCCTAAAGAGCTCTCTAGAGCTCTCCTTCAGCTGTGACCTTGGTTGCTGACTTGGGCGTCGGAGGGTCCTTACCGGAGCACCCCTCCGGTCTTGGGACTTCTTACAAGTTGGCCAGCTAGACGAGGATCCCACCAGCAAGCAGGTTATTCTCCCCTGCGCTCAAGATCAGTGATCAGGCGTCATCAGATTGGCACGCCAAGAAGGGGGGAGGGAAGAGGAAAGAGAGCAAAAACCCTACAATCTTCACTCGCAAGCTTTCCCTCCTTTTTCTTTATCAAACCATGGTGGTGACGCGAGCTCAAGACGCTTCTACCAGTTACCATGGGGGCATCCCCCACCGGCTAGGCAGCAAGAAACTAACTTTCCTGCTGCCGATCCTCCCGTCGCCTGACCACCACCAGATGCAACTGCCCCAGCTGATCAGCTGGCGGCCCTTACCCAACAAGTCCAAGCCCTCACTGCCATGGTCCACGGGCTCCAGGAGCAACAGTCCATGGACACCCAACACCAGATGGCTTCCCCACCTGCTAGTCAGCAGTCTGCAAGGGGAGGTTCTTCCAGCGAGAGACCATCCATGGCTTCTCCCAGGAAGCCCCGTCGCGAGCCCCTCAAAAGGCTACGATCCCCTGGCTTGGCACGAGCAAGCTCCCCCGGAGCCACGGTGCCAGGGGGAGCCAAGGTGGAAGTCCCGCCTTCCGCGCCCCTCACCGTCTTCTTCTTCTTCTTCATCCTCCGAGCCCTCCGGGAGGGCCCAGACAATCATCCGCCAAGCGGAGGAGCGCCTGGATGAGTACCACCAATGGTTGGACGAGTTCACCAGGAAGATCAACAACCAGTCGGAGGAAGAGTATGACACTTGTCCTTCCTACACCCACCGGATATTAGAGGAGCCCATACCCTCCAGATTTCGTTTCCCTCAGATAGATCCGTACGATGGAACAACGGATCTCCTCAACCACCTCAAGAGCTACAAAGTCATGATGCAGGTTCAAGGAGCTACAGATGCCCTTTTATGCAAGCTTTCCCACCACCCTACGGAAAGCCACCCGCACCTGACATGCGCGCCTGTCCCCTCACAGCATCGACTCTTTCGAGAACTGGAAAGGGCCTTTTTGGCACATTTTGATGCCTGCCGACGAATTCTGAGGGTCACTGATAGCCTCTTCTCTGTACGTCAGAAGGAAGGGAGTCACTTCGGAATTTTGTGGCCTGATTCAAGGCCGCCGCCTCGAGGTCTATCATCTGGATGACGCGGTGGCGACGCTGGCGCTGAAACGAGGACTCCTCCCATCCTGTTTTTACTTTCTCTTTAACAAGAAGCCTCCCAGATCCTACTCCGACCTTCTCTCCGAGATCAGAAGTACATCCACGTGGAGGCCGACCTCACCCGCCGAGAGTCAACAAGAGGGTCTAGCCAAAAGACCACCCATCCCGAACCAAGCAGATCTTCTCGCTCCCGGTGACCCAAGCCGCCCCATCGACTGGACGATAGGCGTAGGAACCTCGCTCCTCTGGAAAGCGAGCTTACGCCTCTTCTCACCCCTCGCTCTCATATCCTTATGGAGATTGAGGGCGAGCCTTACCTTCGGCAACCTCCTCCCATGAAGAAAGGCCTTCCCTGTGATAAAAGCCGGTATTGCCATTTCCACCGGGACTACGGCCACACATGACACCTGCTACAGCCTGAAGCACGCCATCGAGGAGCTCATCCAGCGGGGTTACCTCGCAAATATGTCCAGAAAGCACCTCCACCGGTGCCGGCTCTCATGGACCCCCGCCTGCTTAAGCTGCCATCGACAACACCCCTACGGAGCGAACAGTTGGAATGGTGTCCTGGGGGGCACCTTCTTCATTTAAGTGGCCAAGAGGGGAGGAGCACTAGAAAGTGTGGTTCTTGGGGGGGGGGGGGGGGGGTTAGCAGTTGTTAAGAATGTAAATAAGGAAGGCGTCGCCGTCTCTATGACGATTGCCAAACACCCTGTAAAAAGGATATTGGTTGATAGTGGCAGCTCAGCTGACATCCTTACTTACGATGCATTTGTTAGGATGGGTCTGTCTCTTGATTTCTCTAGCCCGTGGCGGATCCGTTGGTTGGATTTACCAGAGATTCGGTGAGGGTCAAGGAAAATATCCTTGCCTGTAACGGATAGAACTCAGCCACGCCAAAGCACCGTAATCATAAAGTTTCTGGTCGTGCGAGTCCCCCTGGCATACAATGCCATTCTCGAACGATCGGGTCTCAATCGTTTGGATGCAGTCATCTCCACCCGTGTCTGCTCGTGCAATTCCTCACCGACGACGGGATTGGTGAGATGTGAGGCGAGGTCAACCCGGTCTTGCCTTGCTATCATGCGGCGTCAAGTCCTCAGGGGACCGAGCCAGCCTCAGAGGCACCTGACCCCAGGGAGTCCAGCAAGGGGAGAATCGGCCGAGTGTCTCCTAACTTTCCCGTTTGGGGATGACCTGGCGAGGACTGTGCGTATCGGCGGACTCCTCCCTCTGGAGGATCGTGACCGTCTCTTGACTTTTCTATGGGCCAACTCGGATATATTTGCCTGATCAGCACCCGACATGCCTACATCCCCCTGGAGGTGATCACCCACAAGCTCAATATCGACCCAAGGCACCGTCCGGTTTGTCAAAGGAGGAGAAGCTTCGCTCCCGAGCGGCAAAGGGCCATCGACGAGGAGGTCAGCAAGTTGCTCGGCGCGGGTCATATCAGAGAAGCACATTATCCTAGCTAGTTGGCTAACGTGGTCATGGTGCGAAAGGTAAATGGGAGCTGGAGATCTGCATCGACTTCACCGACCTGAACAAGGCGTGCCCAAAGGACAGTTTTCCTTTGCCCCGAATCGACCAGTTGGTGGACTCCACATCCGTCCATGAGCTTCTCAGCTTCATGAACGCTTTCTCTAGATACAACCAAATAAAGATGGACCCAAGTGATGAAGATTATACCTCCTTCGTGACAGAGAAGGGCATTTATTGCTTCAAAATGATGCTCTTCGGCCTCAAGAATGCGGGGGCGACCTATCAAAGATTGATGAACAAAGTCTTCCAAGATTAGCTAGGTCGGAACATGGAGGTCTATGTGGACGACATGCTGACAAAAGCATCCGTGCTTCTGATCACGTCTCCGACCTGCAGGAAACTTTCAACAACCTCCATCGTTTCCAAGTCAAATTGAACCCTAAGAGGTGCGCCTTCGGTGTCACGGCGGTGCCCCCGAGTGGTTCAAGACCCAAAAGGCTCCGTACCCGGCCGTATCGCCACTCGGGTGGCACACAAACCCCTGAGGCAGTTCAAAAGGTGCTCGTCGGCATCGCGGCCCATGGGACACCACTCGGTCCTGGCATGGCGGTGCCCCCGAGTGGTTCAAGACTCTAAAGGCTTTGTACCTGGTCGAGTCGCCCCTCGGGCTGCACACAAACCCCCGAGGTGGTTCAAAAGGAGCTCGCCGGCATCGCAGCCCACGGACCCACTCGGCCCGGCACGGCAGTACCTCCGAGTGGTTCAAGACCCTAAAGGCCATACCCGGCCGAGTCGCCCCTTGGGTGGCACACAAATCCCTGAGGCGGTTCAAAAGGAGCTCGCCCGCATCGGGCCCATGGGACACCACTCCGGCACGGCGGTGCCCCCCGAGGGTTCAAGACCCTAAAGGCTCCGTACCCGACCGAGTCACCTTCGGATGGCACACAAACCCCCGAGGTGGTTCAAAAGGAGCTCGCCGGCATCGCGGCCCATAGAACACCACTCGGTCCTGGCACAGCAGCACCCCCGAGTGGTTCAAGACCCTAAAGGCTCCGTAACCGACCGAGTCGTCCCTCGGGCGGCACACAAACTCTCGAGGCATTTCAAAAGGAGCTTGCCGGCATCGCAGCCCATGGGACACCACTCGGCCCCAGCACGGCAGTGCCCCCGAGTGGTTTAAGACCCTAAAGGCTCCGTATCCGATCGAGTCGCCCTCGGGCCGCACATAAACCCTGAGGTAGTTCAAAAGGAGCTCACCGGCATCACGGCCCATGGGACACCACTCGGCCCCAGCACGACGGTGCCCCCGAGTGGTTCAAGACCCTAAAGGCTCCAAAACTGGCCGAGTCACCCCTTGGGCGGCACACAAAACCCCCGAGGCAGTTCTAAAGGAGCTCGTCGGCATCGCAGCCACGGGACGCCACTCGGCCCCGGCACGGCAGTGCCCCCGAGTGGTTCAAGACCCTAAAGGCTCCGTACTGATCGAGTCGCCCTCGGGTGGCACACAAACCCCCGAGATGGTTCAAAAGGAGCTCACCGGCATTGCGGCCCATGAAACACCACTCGGCCCTGGCATGGCGGTGCCTCTGAGTGGTTCAAGACCCTAAAGGCCCACCCGATCGAGTTGCCCCTCAGGCAGCACAATAAACCCCCAAGGCGGTTCGAAGTCAGGGCTCGACGACACCACGACTAATAAGGCATTGCCCGGCTTTGCGCCATCCCCAGCGGACCCTATATGCCAGAGTGACCTTCGGAATCAGCCTCCAAGGATGTCTCCTCGAATTTAATGGCCTGGCCCTGTTTGAGCTGTTTCACTAAGATCGTACGCAAATTCCTAGAATACTCTCAAAAGCTGCTCAGGACCACCCGGGTTCTCCCTCACGGCCAGCGATTAACTGATCTACTTAGCTGGTCGGGGACCTGATGAATCGAAAGCTTAGCTAGCGGCAAGGATCTTCACTGACTTGTTCAAATTATTATCAAGTCTAGGTGCATCCGACCACCACAAAAATGGAAAACAAAGAAAAGAAAACAAGCCGTGGAAGACGGCCTAAAGGAAAGATCCTTCTAACTTTGAATAGGCTGCCTCGGTGAGGACTCTCTAAGTTCGTGGGAGAACTCTAAAGGCGTTTCTAAACGGTCGTAGCCAGCGTCAAGTTGCCCCAACCAACTATGAACCTATCCAGCGGTGTGAGTTTCTGCAAACCTATTCGGTCACTATCAGGCCTAAGTCCAGGGATCCGCCACGGCGCCTCCGACATACATGATACTTTACAAACAGAATAGCAAGACATTTTGAAAAAAGGCTCCTTTCATTAATATCTTGTAATAATTACAGAATCTGACCTAGAGTCAGGTACAAAGAAAAAGAAGATACAAAAACGCAAAATATCTTAGGGCCCGCTCGGCCCCGGCTCCTCTTTGGCCTCTTCCTCCTCCGCCGGTTCCTCGCCGCCGAGATCCCGGCCTGGATCTCTTCAAGATCAGAGCTATTAATATTAAAGGCCGCGGACACCTTCACCTTACAAAGGTCGAAGCCCCTTGTAAAGGTATCGAGGCTGGCCTCAACAACTTCTTGCTCAAACTCCGCGGAGGCTTATAGCTGGCGACGGCGGTCTCGGCTCGAGCCTCAGCCTCCCTGGCTTTCGTCTCGGCCTCCCAACTTTGCCTTGGCCCCCTGACTTCCGCCTTGGCCTCCCTGGCCCGCGTTTTGGCCTCCCAGGCTCGGCCCTCGGCCTCCTCGGCGCGTGCACTGGCTTTGTGAGCATGGGCCACCGCCCCGGCCCCTCATGACTCGCATCAACCGCCGCTCTCTCTGCTACGGCGGCCCTTTCCATTACGGCCCAGACTTCGTCCATGGCCGTATCAGCCCGGCTCTCGACTGCTGGAGCTGGGGGTCAGCTTCTCAATCCTTTTGCTGGCCGCCTCCAGCCTGGCTGATATTAGCACCAACTTAGTCTCGACCGTGGAGGCACGGTTGCTCTCAACTTTGGCCCGGCACTCCGCCTCTCTTACTCGGCCGCCCAGGTCCTCCTCCGAGCCTTGGCCTCATTTTTCTGTTGAGCGAGCTTCTCAGACAGTGCCTGGCTCTGCCTCTTATACTTATCGACCCGGTCTAGGGTGCACGAGAGCACCTCCCCCGAGTGGGTCACCGCGGCACGGAGGGCGAAGGCCCCATTGGCCAGCTGCACCAAAGAAATTAGTCAGTCATAGGTCAACCAAGGCATGCCAGAGAGAAACTAGGACCGAAGGGTTACCTGGAGCACATTCACCATCACCATATCGAGGACGGCGGCATGGGACTGCCGCCCATATCCTCGTTGGTCTCTGAAGTCCGCGCCCTTGATAGGAGGACGGCAGCCCGCGCAGCATCCTCCATAGTAGAAAGTCTGGGCGCCGGCCACACTGGCCCCCCCAGTGTCTCGTCGATCGGCCGCCGAGCCGAGAGTGCATGGATCACCGTGACGAGCTCCCCGGCTTGGCCCTATGCTTGCTAGGCCTCCTCGCCCTGGCATTAGAGCCCCTAACTACTGCCTCCCCCTCTCTGGCAGACGGGGGAGCCCTCTCCACCTCCAGCTTGGTGGGAACCGGAGGGCTGCTTGCAAGCCTCGACCAAATCCGCGGCGGCATGGGTCTCCTCCTTGGGGTCTAGGACCACCACGGGTACCCCAACGGTGGTCGGGATCTCCCCCTCCTCTACCTCAGCCCCGGCCAGGACGGGGACTACCCTTTCAACCGGCACCTCCCCAGCCGGCTCATCCGTAGGCATCTGGGCCACAGGGATCTCCGGGGCTTGAGCCGTCTCGGCCTGAACTCTCCTCCGTGCCCTCTTGGCCGGCTTGACTTGCTCGCCTGCCGCCAGCCTCTTCTGGCGCAAGGCGGCCTCCAACCTCTCAGTGGTAACCTTCATTGCTGCGCAAAGAACAAATGTTAGTACAAAAAGAAGAAAAGAAGAAAAGAAGAAAAAGAAGAAAAGAAGAAAAAGAAGATTCTTATGAAATGGGCAAAGACAACGTCCGGCCAGGCGAGAAGAGTGGGTTTCTATGCTCACCGACATCCAGGACCAATTCGGCCTCGTACAAGTTCTTCTCGGACAGAAGATCCTTGTAGGAAGGGATCTGGAAAGATGAGAAGTGGTAGAAGAGCTCCCCATCCTTATCACTCACAACCGAATTTTCATTGGAGTTGACATCCAGTTCCCTCCAGTCAGTCATCACTCCCTCCACATGGGCAAAAAGGTACCGAGATTTTCATCCCTTGATTTTGGATGGAAGACCTAGGGAAGGGCCCTACCCGACCTAGCGGTGAACACCCACTAGGCCCCTCGCCCTGGCGATGGAGCTTATAGAAGGCTTGGAACAAAGATAGACTGGCCGCGGAGCCCTAGAAATGGAAAAGAATGACGAAGGCGCAGAAAATCCGAATCGAGTTCGGAGTCAACTGCGCCGGCACTAACCTATATCTATTTAATAGGTTCAGAAAGAAGGAGTGGAAAGGAAGCCGTAGCCCGCACCAAAAGAACTCTTCGTACAGAGTGACCTGACCTGGGAGGATGGAGTTCACTCTGTCTTCAGGTCCCGATGTGGACAGACGGATAAAATCGAGAACCCTATACATAACCCTAAGGGCCTCTACCTCTTTAGGGGTCATGGTGGAGGCGATCCCCTCCGGCCCCGCTGGATCAAGACCAGCTACTGGAGGAAATGCCGGATGCTGGGAGGAAAGAGGAACTGCTCTCACCGAGGAAGTTTGGGTAGATGGTTGGTTGCTCTCCCCCGACCGGTCACGGATTGTGATCCCACCTAATGGCCGGGGCATTTAGCTGACGGATGAAGTATGTGATGGTTATCTCAGAACGATTTTGAGATGTTTGCAGAAGCGTGATAAGGATCAAATCACTTATCGTAGCGAAAAAAAATACGGATCAAATCACATATCTTTAAAATTTGAGTTAGCACATCTATACCCGTATTAATTTAATAACAAGAATAAAAAGGAGATTAAGAAATCGACCTTTTGTTCTTCACGAACACTACCTTGGAATCACCAAATCCTTTGATCACCACGGATCTTTCCAAACGTTCTCCAGATTATGATGAACACGAACGAGTGGGCATTCCTTTTGATTTGGGTTGAGATTACACAACTGAATTTTAATTCACTTTTTATTCTCAACTCATGAGATAAAGTGAAGTTGAAGGAGGAACTCTATGTGGTTGATCATTGTTATCCGATTCTCTTCTCTGTCGTGAATCTTATATTCACAGAGAATAACAACTACCAACCTCTTTAATTAATTAATCAATTAATTAAAACTTAAAGATAAGTTCCAACTCTTGGAATTACTTTAACGTATATCGATCCAACAACCAATTGTTGGTTCGACATATTTATGGGACGTTACGGAGAGAGAAAGGCTCTCTCACGATCCCATATTTATTTCTCCAACAACTAAATAATTTCCACATAGACTTTTCTCGTAGCACACCGTATAACAAAATTAATCCAATTAATTTCTATATGAAAAATAATTTAGAATTCTCAATTCCAAATTAATAACTCAACCCAACATATCATAAAGTTCACATAATTTAATGGAGCCGTCCAGAGGAACTATGGACATTATAATTTTAAGCTCCAATAATTTTGACATTCAATTAACACCTTAATTAAAATATCAAAATTATTAATTCCAAATTACTCCACTAAAAATTTGAATTGCACTCTTAAAATTATAAAATTAATTATATTCATAAGGATTTGAATCGTCCATTGATATACTGCATATAAATCAATCCTCCATAAACGGTTCATGATTAAAGCTAGGCATTTTCCGTTAACCTCTTTAATCACATCTTTATCCATAAGTACCATTGATTCTATAATGAATAATATATTTATGATCCAATCATAAATTGAGCGCTCTTATTATTCAAGTCCCGAATCAACACTTATGGAACCGTCCATCTGACTTCTTTACGAAGGAATGGATTTCATCTTGTATATTAATATTCTCGGCTACTTATGTTATTATATTTCCAATATACCAAGAATTTGACACTATGTTTCTGTGTCATTACCCGGTAAGTCAAAAAATATAATACAATAAATAGGAGTCTATTAATTACTCAGAATTAAGATCGATTCACATATGACCATCATTGATTAATTTTGAATTCTCTATTTTAACAACAAAATTTATTAGAGATTCATAATTAATCATGTTCCAGTCCTATATAATCAAATTATATAAAGCGCTTTCATTCCGATAATCTCATTATCAACAATCCGGATAAGATCGTTTCATTCAGAATGTAATGAACCGCGCTAGTAATTTTAAATTAAAGATCCCTATTGCAACTTTAATTTATAATTACGGACAAGTTTAGATTATTCTACTTTAAATATTATCCTCTGTATATAACACTTATATACAATATTTAAAGTCACATTTAAATAATCCAGGGATTTTTGATATTTATAAAGCATCATAACATGCATGCAAGTATAATATTAAAAAATTTCTTAAATATTCAGCAAAATAATAAATGTCATTTGTTTATGGGCACATATCCCAACAATCTCCACTTGCCCTAAAGCAAATGCGACATGTCTCTAAGTCCCATCCCATCAAGATGTAGCTCAAAACCTCGAGCCGGTAATGTCTTAGTAAACGGATCAGCTATATTGATCGCAGATGCGATCTTCTCAACTGAAACGTCTCCTCTACTGACAATCTCTCTCACAAGGTAAAATTTTCTCTCTATATGCTTTCCTCTACGGTGGTTTCTGGGTTCCTTGGCATTGGCTACTGCGCCACTGTTGTCACAGTAGAGTCTAACTGGTTCATGCATATCTGGAACAACTTCTAGATCTTTCAAGAATTCCGAAGCCAGACTGCCTCCTTAGCTGCTTCACAAGCCGCTACATATTCAGCCTCCATGGTTGAGTCAGCAATGCAGGTTTGCTTGACGCTTCTCCATATAATGGCTCCTCCTCCAAAGTGAACACCGCTCCAGAAGTAGACTTCCTAGAGTCTCTATCTGATTGAAAATCAGAATCTGTATATCCAACAGGAATCAAATCCCTACTGAATATACCAGCATATAGTTTCTCGTACGCCTCAGATATTTCAGAATATGCTTGACTGCAACCCAGTGATCCAATCCTGGGTTTGACTGGTATCGGCTAACCACTCCCACTGCAAAGCAGATGTCGGGTCTTGTACACAACATTGCATACATCAAACTACCAACTGCGAAGCATAGGGAATCCGTCTCATATCTTCCTCCTCTTGCGGTGTTTTAGGACACTGCTCTTTAGAAAGATGAACTCCATGTCGAGTAGGTAAATTACCTTTCTTAGAGTTTTGCATCGCAAATCTGACAAGCACCTTGTCAATATACGATGCCTGAGACAACGCCAAAAGCCTATTCTTGCGATCCCGTATAATTTGGATGCCAAGAATGTAGCTTGCTTCTCCCAAATCCTTCATTTGGAATTGGCTGGCTAGCCAGTTCTTTATTTTGGACAGAGATCCTACATCATTCCCAATGAGTAAAATGTCATCCACATAAAGAACTAAGAAGACCACTTTATTTCCTTCCTTTTGCTTATAGACACAAGGTTCACCTAAATTTTGTTCAAAACCATAACATTTTATGGCTTCATTAAATCTGATGTTCCAAGATCTAGAAGCTTGCTTAAGCCCATAAATGGACCTTTGCAATTTGCAGACTTTCTGCTCTTGGCCTTTAACCACAAAACCCTCTGGTTGGACCATATGAATAGTCTCTTCAAGATGGCCGTTCAAAAACGCCGTCTTGACATCCATTTGCCATATCTCATAATCATAATGAGCAGCAATGGACAAGAGAATCCGAATGGATTTTAGCATGGCTACTGGCGAAAAAGTATCCTCATAGTCTACTCCTTCCTTTTGGGTAAAACCCTTTGCCACTAACCTAGCCTTGAAAGTCTCTACTTTTCCATCGGCTCCTCTTTTTCTCTTATAGATCCATTTGCATCCAATAGGCTTTACGCCTTCTGGTAGATCTACAAGCTTCCAGACTGAATTAGAATACATTGATTCCATTTCGAGTTTCATGGCTTCCTGCCATTTCTCTTGATCAACATCCTCCATTGCCATCTTGTATGTCAATGGATCATCATCACTGCCATCGGTGACTGCAACTTGTGCTTCTCCATCCTGACCATAGCGGATGGGTAATCTAATTTCCCTCCCACTACGTCGTGGTGGCGGTGGTATTTGATCTTGAGTAGTGGTCTTAACTTTTTGTCGTTCAACAACTTTTGTTGGTGTGGGGCTGATCTCATCAGCTAGCAACTCTTCCAGAACTACTTTACTTCTAGGTTTGAATTCTGTCATATAATTGTACTCGAGAAACGTTGCATTTGTCGACACAAAAACTTTGTCATCTTGAGCATTATAAAACAGTCCTCCTCTCGTTCCATTAGGGTACCCAACAAACATGCATACTTCTGAACGAGGTTCCAACTTCCCAGTCTTTCCCTTCAGCACATGGGCTGGACATCCCCAAATGCGGATGTGTCGCAAACTAGGCTTGCGACCATTCCATAACTCTAATGGAGTCTTAGGGATTGACTTAGATGGAACTAAGTTTAGAATGTATACAGCTGTTTGTAATGCATATCCCCAAAATGAGTTAGGCAAAGAAGAATAGCTTAACATTGATCTTATCATATCAAGCAAAGTGTGATTCCTTCTTTCAGCTACACCATTTTGCTGTGGTCGCAGGTGCCGTGAGCTGTGATAATATTCCATTCTCAATCAAGTGGTCCTGAAATTCATAATCCAAGTACTCTCCTCCTCGATCAGATCGAAGAGTTTTGATTGATTTACTGAGTTGTTTTTCTACTTCAGCATGGAATTCTTTGAACTTTTCAAAGGCCTCGGATTTTCTTTGCATCAGATATGCATATCCATATCTAGAATAATCATCAATGAATGTGATGAAATATTCATAGCCCCCTCTAGCTTTGACATTCAAAGGCCCACATACATCAGTATGTATGATCTCTAAAGGTGCTTTTGCTCTTTCACCTTTTGCTGAAAAAGGTCTTTTGGTCATTTTGCCTTCTAGACAGGATTCACAAACTGGTAGAGTGCCAACCCTTAGCTCTCTTAAAGGACCATCCTTCACTAGTCTTTCTATTCTGTCTATATTAATATGACCAAGCCTCAAATGCCATAAATACGTGTCATTATCATTATTCGCAACTTTTCTTCTTTTAGGAGTTGGTTCAGCGACTTTAAACATTTCGGTTTGAAGCAAGTTGTTGGAATTTGGTTTAACAAAATATAAACCATTTTCAACATAGCCAGAACAAATATTTATTCCATTCTTATAAATTGAAACAGAGTCAACACTAAAAGAAACAGAAATAAATTGTTCATGCAACTTTGACACCGAAATCAAATTCCGTTTGAAACCCGAATATAATAAACATTGTCCAAAAGCAAATATTTATTATCAGCAAACGATAGTCGAACTATCCCTACTGCTGTCGCTGACACCTTTTCTCCACTGCCTACTCTCATTGTAAAATCTCCCACTTGAAGATCCCGGCAGACTCAAGCATCTGCAAAGAAACACAGACATGGTTAGATGCTCCTGAATCAATAATCCAGTTGAGAAATCATTCTCAACTAAGCATGTTTCCATGACTAGTAAATCTAATTTACCTTGTTTCTTTTTCTGTTTCAGCTCATCAAGGTACTTTTTACAGTTCCTTTTCCAATGGCCATCTTGATGACAGTGGAAACACTTTCCTTTAGGTTTAGGCTGAGCAGCCTTTCCTTTCTTCTTCTGGATCTTCTTCTTGTTATCCTTTTTCTTTCCCACATAATTCTTCTTCTTTTTCTTCGAAGAAGAAGGCTTTGCCTCAGCTGCGTTGGCTTCAGCAACAATTGCCTTACCACCCTTATCATCTATAAGAGTCTCATATATTTGCAGCTCATTCAGGAGTTCAGTCAGATTACACTTTTTATGATTCATAATGTAATTAGTCCTGAATTGGAGAAAAGCGGGAGATAGTGTCTCCAAAATCATGCCAACCTGAGTCTTTTCATCAATTTTAGCTCCATTGATCTTAGCCTCATTGAAATGATTGACCATTTTGAGGATGTGCTCACGAACAAAAGAACCATTCTCCATTTGCCATTCATAATGGCTTTTACAGCTTCGTAGCGAGCCTGATTAGATGGGCGTCCAAACATCTGCTGCAGAGATTCCATAATCTCTCTTGCAGTTTCAAATGCTTAGTTCTAAGCACCTCATTCATTGCTGCTAACAAGTAGCAGCGGGCTTTGTTGTTTGCAACAACCCAACGGTTGTACTCTTCAGTAGCAACCTTGGAGGCATTGGTTGGAGGCACTGGAGGACAATCCTCTTAAGGACATAGTGGTAGTTTTCATTAATGAGAAGGATATTCATGTTGCTTTTCCACTTAACAAAATTTTACCAGTTAATACTTGAGAGGCGAGAAGTGAGAAAATTGGGTTTGACATATTTGCTGAAAGATAAAAAAATTTTAATAAATAATTACATAAATATCATTACACAATTTAAGGCAAAGTAAATAAGATGCATAAAAGCACATGTTAAAATACATAAAAAACATGTTTACTTTAAAGGCCTAAGGAATTTTAATCTCCACAACTAAGGCCGCTGTAGGGTAGGTCAAATAGTTGCTAATTAAAATGAGAACTTCTCAATTAATAAGTATCTCCCGAAATATCTCATATTTCTAATACTCATTAATTTCCTTAATTTTGGTCAAGAAAGTAATTAACTAATTTAATTACTTCTTCATGAGTGTGACCCATCGTATCAGACTTTTGAGACTTAACTTAGAAATTGCCACCATAGGATAGGTCAATTCTAAAATACATCTTAAAAGTCCTATCGCATGAAAGACAACCTTGGTATTGCCATTAGTAGACACCCTATGTAGGAAGGACGAAGTTAAGCATCACGAGACGCTACTAATAACTCACGGTGTTGTACTAACGATGGAGACCAAGGGTTTATATTGTCATATTACCCTCCCACTCATTATTTTGCAAAAGTGTATTTTATTTATAAAACAACTTTTGTTTCATAAACTCTTAGTTAATTTAAACAATTTAAATTACTAAGATTTTATAATGTTAAACACTTTAAAATTATAAAATAAGCTAAATGTGATAACTTAAATATAACATTTAAATTTAAAACATCACATTTGGCACATTAATTTTGCAAATCCAATTGCTCAATTAATTTACAAATTTAATCTCATTAAATTTATTGCAAAGTGCATTAAGTATAATTTACTAAAAGCTTTTTAATAATAAAATAATAATGCACAGCATGATATATAATAATTAGGTAGACACATTTCTATCTAATATGGCATATGCTAGCATGAAATGTAATTATCATCATTATAACAAAATATTTCATAAAAATCGAAACGGAAAAAATTCTAAGAGTAAATGTAATTATTATCAACATAACAAAGACATTAAATAAGAAGCGAAACGAATACATGACTCTTTACGTCTCTTTGGAGACAGTGAGACTCATCGAATAAGGCTTTTCGAATGGCTCAAATTCCTGGGAAAGGATGAGGCTCAGAGCCAAGGGACGGGATTCCCCATGCAAAACCTTTTGGAAAAATTCCATTGGACAGCCTTTAAAAAAAAATTCTCAATGAAATAGGACTCTATAACAAGAATATAAAAAAAATTCTAATTGAGAATTTTTCTCAAACCATGAAGAACCTTTCTTCATCAATATAAAAGGAATCATATATTCAATTGATCTAATCAAAAGAAAGTTACATAGCTTATTCCATGGAATCAAAAAAATTAATGCCAATCCATCATCATGAAAATATTAAAAGCATATTATGCATGAGTGCCTATCCAATTATCATATAAACTATTATTAAATTAATAGGGGTATAACCTGCTCTGATACCAATTGATGGTTATCTCAGAACGATTTTGAGATGTTTGCGGAAGCGTGATAAGGATCAAATCACTTATCTTAGCGAAAACAAGATACGGATCAAATCGCATATCTTTAAAATTTGAGTTAGCACGATCTATACCCGTATTAATTTAATAACAGAATAAAAAGGAGATTAAGAAATCGACCTTTTATTCTTCATGAACACTACCTTGGAATCACCAAATTCTTTGATCACCACGGATCTTTCCAAACGTTCTCTAGATTATGATGAACACGAACGAGTGGGCGTTCCTTTTGATTTGGGTTGAGATTACATAATTAAATTTTAATTTACTTTTCATTTCAACTCATGAGATAAAGTGAAATTGAAGGAGGAACTCTATGTGGTTGATTATTGTTATCCCGATTCTCTTTTCTGTCTATAGTGAATCTTATACTACCAACCTCTTTAATTAATTAATCAATTAATTAAAACTTAAAGATAAGTTCCAACTCTTGGATTCGACATATTTATCATGGGACGATTTTATCTCCATAAGAGAGAAAGACTCTCTCACAATCCCATATTTATTTCTCTAACAACTAAATAATTTCCACATAGACGACTTTCTCGTGGAATATGCTACGATGTGTTCCCTAGCACACCGTATAACAGAAATTAATCCAATTAATTTCTATATGAAAAATAATTTAGAATTCTCAATTCCAAATTAATAACTCAACCCAACATATCATAAAGTTCAAATAATTTAATGGAGCCATCCAGAGGAACTATACATTATAATTTTAAGCTCCAATAATTTTGACATTCAATTAACACTTAATTAAAATATCAAAATTATTAATTCCAAATTACTCTACTAAAATTTTTGAATTGCACTCTTAAAATTATAAAATTAATTATATTCATAAGGATTTGAATCATCCACTTCATATAAATCAATCCTCTATAAACGGTTCATGATTAAAGTCGTTAACCTCTTTAATCACATCTTTATCCATAAGTACCATTGATTCTATAATGAATAATATATTTATGATCCAATCATAAATTAAGCGCTCTTATTATTCAAGTCCCGAATCAACACTTATGGGAATAGTCCATCTGACTTCTTTACGAAGGAATGGATTTCATCTTGTATATTAATATTCCTAGCTACTTATGTTATTATATTTCAAATATACCAAGAATTTAACACTATGTTTCTATGTCATTACTAAGTCAAAAAATATAATACAATAAATAGGAGTCTATTAATTACTCAGAATTAAGATCGATTCACATATAATCATTGATTAATTTTAAATTCTCTATTTTAACAACAAAATTTATTAGAGATTCATAATTAATCATGTTCCAGTCCTATATAATCAAATTATATAAAGCGCTTTCGTTCCGATAATCTTATTATCAACAATCCAGATAAGATCGTTTCATTCGGAATGTAATAACCGCGCTAGTAATTTTAAATTAAAGATCCCTATTGTAACTTTAATTTATAATTACGGACAAGTTTAGATTATTCTACTTTAAATATTATCCTTTGTATATAACACTTATATACAATATTTAAAGTCACATTTAAATAATCCAGGGATTTTTGATATTTATAAAGCATCATAACATGCATGCAAGTATAAAATTAAAAAATTTCTTAAATATTCAGCAAAATAATAAATGTCATTTGTTTATGGGCACATATCCCAACAGTATGGTCCTCACCAGGGGAAGGAGACGACTCTATCACTGGTCTCTTACCCTCTCTAATGGCCCTATGGTCCATAGGTCAAAGGTGAAAGGTGAAAAATGGAAACTAACCTGAAAGTTAGTAAGAAGACGAAAGCTGAAGGTCTCAGGTCGCAGGAGAGCTCAAAGGGGAAGAAAGCAGGGAAGCAATTGCAGTGTAAAGCTCTCCCCCAAACCCATAGAGCGCTTTTATACCCCTATTTCAAATCGCATCGCCCAAGAATTCGTCGCGTGGCCTTTACCTATTGCGCCGCGTCCCCAGGCACCAGCCATTTCACCCATGCCCGAGACACGCCGCCTCGGTTCAGCCGAGGAGCGGGATCCCCGGCCAATGATGGTACTTGAAAAACGAAGAAGCAATGATGGCGCCTACCTTTCTCCATCCTTCGAAAAAGCGCCCCTTTGAAACAACCAATACCGACGTCAGCTCCCACCTATCGCATAATTACGGAAGATTTTCGAAGTGACATCGCAGCTCACCCGCCATTAAGGCCCCCGTAACTAGTTATAAATTTTTGAATTTTTATGCCCCTTTCGCCCAGACAGCTAGCACGTGGCCCTTCACGCTCAGGAGCGGAGGGGCATCTGATGTGGCTAATAAAAGCTACGGGGGTAATCTTGGCAAAATCAACCACATGGCATGGACACAACAGGTCGGCCCCGGCATCTCCAACCGAGCCGAGGTGGCCCCAACCTCTTCAGGTCGGCCCCGTCGGCTCCGGCATCTCCAACCGAGCTGAAGTGGCCCCGACCTCTTCAGGATGGCCCTGTCAGCCCCAGCATCTCCAACCGAGCCAAGGCGGCCCCGACCTTTTCAAGTCGGCCCCGGTATCTCCAACCGAGCCGAGCAGCCCCGACCTCTTCAGATCGGCCCTGTCAGCCCCGACATCTTCCACTGAGCCGAGGTGGCCCCGACTTTCCCCAAGTTGGTGTTGGCATTCCAAATGCGAGCTTTTGAGGGCTTTGCCATGTTTGGAATGCATACATCACTGCCATGATCTATAGGTCAACAATTGGCATCGCATGCATTACATGTTGCTAATTTTGTGGTTTACTGTTTAGTATGTGGCATGGCATTCATTATATAAAACATTATGTGACAATATTTCCATTGCCTGAGACTTCGTTTTAATTTTAAATTGATTTTTTATGTTTTGATTTATAATTTGTTTTAGCAAGTATACATTTTAGATTTTAGTATGCTAAAGAATCAAAGTGAGAATGCTTGTGAGACTCCTACCAATGTCAGAATAATTTTCTAAACCTCTACGGGCATTAGCCTTCATCCAAGAAAATCATTAAGAAAGAAAAAAAATCATAAAACTAAATTTGACTTGAAGAATAATTTGCAAACCCAAGATAACAAGAGGATGAAATATGCCTACTAAATGTCGAACGGACTGCCAACTTATTTTACACAAATGATAAAACGTTCAGACAAAACGAAAGGATATGAAATAAAGAGTGCTATTGAAAATACTATTGCTTCACAGTTTTAAAGATTTCATAAATCATCATAGTAATCAGTGGAGAAGGAAGCATTTCTATTTTAATCGGCTTCACTTACCTCTCCTCGATGGTTCTTTTACCTAGTAATACCATTTATCATAAAATAAATCTCATGGATTGGACGATCACGCTTCGTTTCGCCTTCATTGTAAGAACATGAGAGAAAATTTACGAATTCCTCTTATTCTACATATGTAATTTCAATTCTTGAAACCAAAGAAAAGATAAAATATAAACTTAATATATTAATCAATTTAGCTGATAACTAAAATATTAGAGAAATCGTTCTCTCCCCCTCTAACTATCCCAGAGGAGAGAGAGAGAGAGAGAGTTGAATAAAGAAAGAGTTAAAAAACATGAGAGAATATGATAGAGAACGTATGTACGTACAAGCAAGATAAAATATGAAAAGCAAGTAAGATTAAAATTTTAATCCGCTAATGTGCATGTGTAATCCCCGGCATTACCAGGATTACGGACGTCTAGATTTTGGAGTCTACACATGACGGCTGAAGTTTTATTTCATGCATGACGACTGAGTTCCCAATCTCCATGGGCCGAGGTGCTGTGAGGCTTCTTCGTTGGCTTTAAAAGAGAGCATGAGCAATCTTCTCCTTCATCCTCGTGCAAGCCTTTTGCTGATAAGCTTCTGTCATGCTGAGAACTGAGCAAGAGAGAACTGAGCGAGAGAGACACAGGGAGCCTCGGTCAAAACAGTGGCCATGGCATCCTTCCTTGTGCTGATCTTGGTTCAGGTCTGGCGGTATACTCGTTGCCTCGCCAGGCCTGAGCTCTGGCTGGCGGCCCCATCGGCACCGAAGGTGGTGTCCGATGGAGGATCGGACGTGGGAGAGAGGAAGGAGATGGCCAGATAGCCCTTCTCCTGGGTGGGAGCCGAACCGGCTCCCGCGTTGATTCAGATCCGGTGGCGTGCTTGCCACTTTGTTGGGCCTGGGCGATGGCCGGTACCCCCACCGGCGTCGAGCATGCATCCGATGAGGATCCAATCGATCGATAGTGGCCGAACGTACTACCGGTATAGTGATGTGCCGCAGATGAGAGAAAGAGAGAAAGAGGAAGATAGAGCTTATAACTCAAATTTTAGGTATGGGGCATGACAGCATGCTTCCACTAATGGATGAGCTTCTTGGTTTTAATTGCTAACATTCAAAGGAACATTATCTAGAATAAGCCAATTAAACACGAAATTATGAACAAAAAGGTATGTTTGGATGTATGAAAGAAAAAAAGCTATATGGCAATGAGATAAATTTATTCTATGTGCCTTAGGCTTGCTTGCAATTTCTCCTAGTCAATTAAAGACAAAGAGCAAGCAAATATAAATGCTTATAATGTCGCTAATATCGAATAATATTTTGTATTATTTTTCTTGATAATTCATCAGAATATTGGCTCTTTCTCAACACATGCATACACATCTACAAATAAGTAAATATTACTAATTGGACCAACAAATGTTCATATTCATGTTAAAAAGATTTGCTAGATTATAGAAAGAAAGTTGGTAACGTTGAAAGTTGATTGTCACTAAAAAGAAAGTTGGCTCTACCGGTTCATACTAAAAATATTATATATATTTATGGCCGAACCAGCAAATAACGTGAATATCTATTTTTTTATATATTTGCATTCCAATTTCTACAATCCTAAATATATGAAATTTTAACTTGAAATTTATATATAAATATATTAGGATATTAAGTCCAATCAACAACAAATCTTTCATCCAACCGAAAAGTTTTCATGCACGCACACATGCACGGAATGGCAACTTCTTGTCATTATTTATTCAATCCAACGCCACATATCTAAATTGACCGGATCCCAAGTCCCACTTATAAATCTTACTTAAGACCACTCACTCTATATAAATCTATGTCCATATCTATGTAGGGCTGCAAACGGATGGAACATGGATTGAATAGTAGTATATTTATATTTATATTTATATTTTTTAATAGATACAAATAGATACGAATACTAAACGAATATTAAAATTTATGTCTATATTTATTCTAAATGGATACGGATATAAATCGGATTTTAAGCATATCCATATTTATTATATACGGATACAAATATGAATCGAATAACAAGCATATCCATATTGTTATATACGAATACGAATACGAATCAAATATTAAGGTAGTGTTTCATACAAAAAATGCTATACTAAATTATATGTAATTTTAAATTCTAAATTATCTTCTATTTCTTCGTTTCTATGTTTAAAACTATAACATTTATATGCTCTTTCAAATTTATATTGTATTTTCACATGTATTCATTTATTTTTTTTTGATAAATATTTTTCTTACTAACTATAATTTAAATAACTTTATTTATATGCTCTTTCAAAATCTACATTATATTTTTATATGTCTATTCAACTCTCTTTTATAAATATTTTTTCTCATTAAAAATTATTTAAATAGCTTATATTTTTATATGTTTATTTAAATCTTTTTTATAATATTTGTTCACTAAAAATTATTTAAATAATTTCATTCATGTTCTCTCAAATTAAAGTTTTGCTTTTAGCATTATTTTTTATGAAGAGTATAAGCACTAATAATAATGAACTCCTCTTCTAACACTAATTTAAGCAAAATTACTTTTTCTATTATTCCCTTAATAATTATAATTTCTTCTTTAAACTCTTATATATAATCATTTCTAATTTATTTTTATTCTTATCTTTGCTTATATACCAAAATTTATAACCATCAATCTCTCTTGCTTTTTTCTACCTACTTAATTTCTCATAGGTAAACTATGTTGATTCTTCTTCTAGTCATCACATTTATTCATTTTAATAATTTTTAATTAATAAAATTATATTTAAGTCAAAAAAATATTTTTTTATTATTTTTTGGATTAACTTTTTACTCGTATTTATTCGTATGAGTTTGAAATTCTTGCTTACTTTTATATCACAATCGGGTGCTAATGTAATGCATCATTTATGATACTATTATAGTTATCTTTATAAAACTTTATGCTACATTAGGGCCTATGTTTTCAAACCTTGCTTACTTTCATATCACAATCAGGTGCCAACTTAATACATCATATTTAGGATCATCCTAATTATAATTATTAAACTTTACACTACATTAGGGTTTGTGCAGACCATCACAAGTATAAGACATTCAAGTGATTTTTTCTATTCAATTCATGTTCATAGATGAAAGGGTTGGATCATGCTTGATCTCAGTCTGACCTAATTTTATATTTGAGTTTTGATTATAGACTCGGATCCAATATATTTGTTTGTTGGATCAAATCAGATTTATAGAAAAAATTTAGGCCCAACAAATCATTTAGATCTATTCAAGTTTAATACAAAATATTACATTTAAGTCAAGCATCTAATTATTATTTATTAAAATCTAATAATTGATAAATAAACAGAATCAACTTAAATATAAGTTTCTATTCAAAAACTCTTAATTCTATCAAGTAAATGGTTATCCTTAAGTTTATAATTATGATATTTAAAATATTTATCAATTTAATTGAACACATTATAAATAAGAATCAATCAAGATAAATAAAAAAAAATATAATTAGAGAAAAAAAGATGAGAGAAGACTTGATGTTAAGATAAAAAATAAAGAATTAATTTAAATTAGAACCCATATAATAAATTTATAATGTTAATTAGAATGAAAAAAAATATTATAAAATTTATCGATTGAAAAAATAAATTTTAAACTTAACTTAGAACTTAAATTGGTCCAATTAAATGCTAACCTATCCAACAATCCACGAATTCTTTATGACTCATCAAGACCTAACATAATAATCGAGTAAAAAAAAAAGACGAAGAGATTGCGTGGCAGTTATGAGCGAAATAGTCTCCGTGAAAGCCAAAAGCTTTCAAAAGCAGAGAGTCTTCATCTTCGTCCTCTTTCCAATCCCATGCCCATGCGGTATGATATTTTTTTATTAAAAAAATGAAGAGGCTTGAAGAGGCTTGTGTGTAAAAGCCAGAAGCGGAAAAGTATCCGTCTCTCCGTCTCTGTCCACTTCCCAATCCCACACGGCACGAATAAAAAAAAAAAAGAAGACAAAGAGCCAGAAGCGAAAGAGTCTTGGTCAATCTCCGTCTTCTTCCCAATCCTTCGTAGCCGTTAATTAATAATATAAATTTAAAAAATTAAATACAAAATAAATATCTATATCCATATATAAAAAAAGATAAATTCATTTTTATATTGTATCCAAAAAAAAATTTAGATTAAATATTTAAATTCATATATCATTAAACTAAAAAATAAATATTCAAATCTAATAAAATTTAAATATAAATACTGATCAAAATTTATTTGATCCATTTCAGCCCAATATCTATGGGTCAAAATGCTCTCTAATTCCTATCTGAGTTAAGAAGTCGAATTCAAACCACCACCAACATCACTCTGTTGGTAAATGGTAGGTGATTGAACAAGCCAAGTTACATAAGTCTAGCTTTAATCCATCACCATTCATGGGTGGGGCTGAGTTAAACCCTTGAGTTATCGGGGAGGCTCTGAACTTCATAATCCATGCCATGGTTCACCCACAAAGCAAAGCCAAGAAAAGAAAATAAATCATAATCTTATTAACTCCACCAAATCCGGTGAACCTTCAAAAGAAATAATCCATCGTTCAACGATTATTATTATTATTCCGATGGAGCGGACGGAAAGGCAATGAAAAGATTTCCCAATAGCTTTAAGAAAAAAGCGTTATTCCTTGGCCGTCGATCTGCCATCAACCACGTAACCCGACAGCAAATTCAACCGCAAATCGCTCCATTTCGAGCGGATCCAACGCGACCGACAGCTGGACCCCACCCCCATCCCTGGCCGCCACCATCACCGCCTCGCCGCTGTGGTTCATCGAGACCAGCTCCACCCGGCTCGGCCTACCCACCCAAAGTCGGTCTCGTAGGCCCTGAACCGGGGCGAGGCGACCATGTTCACGAACGAGCCCATCGGCGGCGGCGGCCCCGACGGCATAAGCCAACGCTCGCAACCCTTCAACGGCTCCTTCACGGACTCGGACTCGGCGATGTACGTCCGGAGCGCCGAGCACGCGCGCGCGAACCCGTCCTCGGCCAGAAGGTCGGCGGTCCGGACCGGGACGTGGCACTTCTTGACGCAGTTCCCGAAATATTGCTCGGGACCGGGGGGTCGAGCCGGGAGCGGCAGTCTACGAAGAACCCGAGGCAGGCGTCCTCCTCCCGGTTCGGCGACTTGGACCGGACGTAGGCGGTCCAGATGAGGGCCGAGAGGACCACAAAGGTGGAAGGGGGTCGGGTTCCGTCGCGTTGCAGGGCGCGTTCTTTTAGGGCGGCGATGCTCGGGGCATCGATCGCGAAGGTTCGGCGGGCTAGCTTGGCGCCGCCTTGGCCGGGTCGATGTGGGGGAGGAGGCTGTTCAGTGGAAACAGAAGTTGAGGCAAATTAATCATGTCCAACCATGGACTTATAAGCACAAACACTTTTTTTAATCAAAAAAAATTATTTTGTGTGTATATTTTAAATTATTAGGTAGTAAATGACATCAAAAATTCATCACATAGAACTTTACTTTTTTTTTTAAAAAAAAGAAAAATCATTGTAAATAATATAAATGCATCATGCTAAGAGTTTATCATTTGCCTCTTTCTTAGACAAGGAAAAGAGAATTTATACTCAAAGAAAGTAAAAAAGCATTAATGTCTTATATATATATATATATATATATATATATATATATATATATATATATATATATATATATATATGGATGTTTATGTTTTATTTATCTTGAGATATTATGTTTTCTGAGAGATATTGTAAGATTGCGTTTGGAATGCTGGCTTGGCGATTCAATCTTACATTTTAACGGACAAAAATTGGATTGATAAATTATAAATCCTACCATTTAATTGGCATATCATACTAAAAAATAAGAGGTTGGAATATTAAGATTCCCTTCAATTTTGTAATTACTGTAATTGAATTGGTAATATTTATGTCGCACTAACTTCATATGGTTGGCAAGAAGAATATTTCCTTATCAAGCCAATATGAGGGCTGTGGATAGAGCTAAATTCTCTTAATCAATATTAATAATTTAGTCTAAGATTAATTTCAAAAGCAATCGCAGAATTAGATCATGAAGTCACCAGAATGATCCAAGATGCTGCTATCATGCACAATTATTACAAAAATTTCCTCACATGAACCAATATTTCATGGCACATGACCAGAAGTAGTTTTTGACATTCAATAAATTTTGGTCAAAAAAAAAATCTAAGCAATCATGCCTTATTATAACCAGGCATAAATGATTTGTGCAAGAGTTATGAATGGCCAGTGACATCTTGGATGCCTTCATTTAGCAACCAATGTTGTAGCAGGAATAGAAGTATATATGGCCAGTAATTTAATTCAAATCTAAGCATTTATTTAAAATCAAGTTTTGACAGCAAAATTTAGTGAGAGGCCAGGCAAGTGCCTACAAATTTTATGGCAAGGAAAAGAATTATTAGCAAGGTTAGATACCAAAAACAAGCTTCATGAATCATATGATATTTAAGTATGATTTAAGAAATATTTCATCTATGAGCTGAACTTAATTACTTATTTTAGATTCAGTTTATCTAAGAATTTTAAAAAAAATAAAAAAATAAATAATTTTAAAATTTATATGAAGTCAAACTATTATACTCTTTATCCACAATCATTAGTAATTTTTAGGAGAATATATTTGAACAATTTTAATAATATTATATTCATGCCGCTTTTAGGTCACAATTTTCCGATATTAAAAAAGGGCAACGGATGTTCCACCATTAATGACTCACCGGTGGCTTCCACCGCAAGGCGTCACGCACGATCCCGTCGCTTCTCGGGTATTTGATCATCGCCCGGTCAAACAACGGCGTTGGCCGGTCTTCCGGCGATGAGCCCCAGCAGCTCGGCAGCACGCCGCCCACGCCTCCATGAACTGCCAGACGGCGCGGCCGTCGACCACGGCGTGGTGCATCGATGCGCCGATCACCACTCCACCGCCGCTGAACTTCGTCACCTGCACCGCAAACACCGGCGCCGGCAACTCTCGCGTGTCCAGCTCCGGCAAGAGCTGGCGGAAGGACTCAACGTCATGATCGAGGTTACCGGCCAGCCGGCTGAAATCCCCGGTGGCCTCCGCCTCCACGAAGGAGACGCCTGCACCGACGGCGGAACAGTCTATCTCGACGTCGCCGGTGGTCGGGAGTTCGATGAGCTTGCCGGCGAGTGGGTAGAACTTCGACAAGGTTCGAGAAAGAGAGGATTTGAGGGAGTGGACGAGGGTGGGGAAAGGTGGGATGCTGCCGTCGGACTCATCGAAGAATAGGAGCCGTTGGATTGGCGGAAATCTGACCCAAAAAACGTCGAAGAGAGAGAGCTTGATGCGGTCGGAAGGAGGGGTGGGGGCTTGGGAGAGGGGAACATGGGAAACGTTGGTGATTCGAACTTGGATCATCGTTCTCTCTAAGGTTGCTCTCTCGATCACAATATGGGGAATGGAGATGAAAGGGGCAATAAGGCTATGTATATAAATTGCGGCCATTACGGTCATTTCCTTATTAATTTGGCAATCAAATTGTCTATCTATTTATAATCTAAATTAGAATGTCATTAGCATATAGATATAGTTAACTTACTGTTTTAAAACCTAATTAATATATTTATTGTGATTTAAAATCATTAGTGTTCTCTTCCAAAATTTTGAAACTTTCCATGGGTTAAACATTCAAATAAGTTGTTATCCAAAAAAATAATAATCTAAATACGTAATTGAACATTTAAATCTCGAGAATTTATTAAAAGGTGGGGCTACGAATGGGTGTTATATTTAGAAAGGTTGAATATGACGAGATTATTCAAATGATGCAAGTCTTGAGCTGAGAAAAAATTTCACTAGGCTGGAGCACAAGCTATGGATTATGAAATCATCCTTTGGAAAGAGGAATGGATGAATGCGTCCAAAGAGACATAATTTGAAGGTCACGGCTAGTTGATCAGCATGTCTAACCTCGTCCAACAGATTATAGATAAGGGCAAATACAGCAAGGCTAGTGCGGAGAATATTAATTGACAAGTATGTATATATATATATAGGGAAATTCTATTTAGCCCACTGATTTTGCTGAGGAGTCTCCCCATTTTTTTTTTTTTTTTTACTCAGTAGCCCCCTATTCGACTCACTAGCCCCCTATTTTTATAAAAATCCTAAACTACCCCTTCTTCCCCCCCCCCAAAATTACTATTTTGCCCCCCCTTCCCCGTTTGATCCCTTTCCTTTCTCTCGCGCTCATCTCTCTCGCTCACGGTGCTCCCCGGCAGCGGATTCCCCGGTAGCAGATCATCCTCTCCGGCATGTAAGGTAAGGTCTCCTTCCCTCCCTCCCTCCTTTCCTTCCTCAGTCGATCTGTCCCCTTCAAGATGTTTTTTTTAGCCAAGATCCCTCCCTCCCCGGCATCAGTATGTGTCCGACGACTCCACCCCCTCTCCGCCAAGGCTCCCCCTTCATCCCTCGAGTTGTCCCAGCTCTGTTCGGCCCTGGTTGGCCGAACAGAGGAAATTCTGTTCGACCCAGCAAGCCGAACAGAATTAAATCCTTTCGGCCTGCTGGGCCGAACAGAGATTATCGGTTCGGCCCAGCTGGCCGAACGGATTTAATTCCGTTCAGCCTGCTAATTATAATTAATATAGTATAATATAATATAATATAATATAATATAATATAATATAATTATAATCAAGTATATTATAAAGTATAGTTAATATAATTATATATTTTTATTATTAATATATTTTAATAAAAATATATTATTTTGATATAATTTTAATGATGAATAATACAATGTTCCAGATATGGACACTGGCCCCTCACGAGCTAGAGTTACACCCATAGCGTCTGCCAGGAGACGTAGAACCCAGACGCCTGAGGTTATTGAGGTTCCTGAGGTTCCTGAGGATCTTGTTGCACCATCGCCCCCAGATGAGACAGCAGACGAGGACATCGCAGCTATGAATATTGATGATGATGAAGCGGATGGGCCTTGTCCAGGCGGTCCTGATGATGACTCTGTCCTTAGGAGTTTCAGGACACATATTGCAGCCTCCATCTGGAGGCAACACGTAAATCGTAGGTAAATTGTTGTTATACTGTATTTTATTTAATGTATTATTTCGATGCTATTATGTATTATTCATGTTATCCATTTATATTTCATAGGAACAGACTCCACTTAAGTGCATGAACCATGCTGCCAAAGTAGGTGAGTGGCAGTGGTGGGCATCAGGGCAATCGAATAGGAGATTCAGAGATATAGTTCACCATTCGGGTCTTCTTGAGCTAGTGCATTACTCTTATCGGTTTGCCGATAAGATTATTGTCTCGGGCTTTGTAGAGAGATGGCAGCCTGAGACGAACACCTTTCATCTTCCCTTTGGCAAGATGACAATCACGTTGGATAATGTTGCCGCCATACTAGGGATTAGTGTCATGGGTGCCTCAGTATCCTTGTCGATTGATAGGATGAGTGATCAGGATGCTGAGGACCTCCTAGTATAGCTATTGGATGTATCACTGGATGACGCGCGTCAGGAGGTTCTATCAGTCCGCGGTCAGTCTGTGAGGTTAGAGTGGCTGAAGAGTCATTTTCAAGATGTATCAGATAGAGATAGCCACCGTAGGATAAAGTGTGCGGCACGAGCGTATTTGCTTTTTTGTTGGGATGTACACTTTTTGTCGATAAGAGCGGGACGAGGGTGCCTATAGCTTATCTTACTCTGCTTCGGCATTTGGATAGAGTGAGGACATATGCCTGGGGTGCGAGTGCCTTGGCACATTTATATGCAGTTGGGGATTGCATCTAGGGCATCCGTTAGACAGATCCGTGGATATTGACGCTTTTCCAGGCATGGATTTATGAGCATTTTCCCTTTCTCACTCCTCACCCAGCCCTGGACTATACTGATGCTAGGCCCCGCATACACAGATGGATGCCCGGTAGTCCACCCCGTACTACGATGGACCATTTGGTGATTCTATGCGAGTCATTGGACGTATTGAGGGCAGATGAGGTATGTACCATAGGACCATGCATTTGTATATTTATATAATTTGTCATACATTATGAAACTGATTACGATTTAATATAATGCAGGTAGTTTGGGATCCCCATCGTCTTATCCAGGATGATCGTCCGTTCCTTGATATTGCATTCTTTAGTGGATGCATGAAGTGCATGATGTCATAGAACCCTATCATCTTGAAAGGGTTTTACGACAGTTCGGTAGGATACAGACGATCCCACGTGCACCACTAGCCCTTGAGCGAGCCAGTAGAGGATCGACAGCAGCATCGTACCGCATTCGGTACGTCTTCTATGAGCAGTTATGGAAGAGGTGGGAGGATCACCTACTGAGCCCAGCGAGTAGGAGCCATTCGGTGACCCAACCCTCAGATTGCGTACCAGAATTTTTGGAGTGGTATTCTCGGATCACGCATCTGGCAGTTCACCCTCCGGAGAGCCGATCCAGTATCTACTCCCGATCACGTCTCGATGATGCTGATGCTGATGTGCAAGGTCGGCGTATTGCAGATGCACTTGGCCTTTGCACTAGCATACTTGATATGGATCTGGAGGAGGCTGCTGCATCACAGGAGACGCACATGTACGATGTCATATCGCAGATTGTACATGTGTTGCAGGGTCAGCATATCTCTACGGTTCAACCTGTTCAGCCTGATGTTCCTGGCCCTAGTCATGCATCGCCACAGCAGTACAGGCGTCGACGATGGCGTGGTGGGGATCCCTGATGTACCTCATGTATTTTGTATCTTTTAGCACATAGTGCATCTTTTTGTAAAAGACATTGAAATTTGAATGAAATTTTACTTCCTTTCGGCTCAATTTGAATGAAAATTTTTTGAATTAATATAAATATCAAACATTATACAAAATTGATTGTTGCAGGCAAAAGGACATCTACAACTCAATAGTCTCGCTAATAATAACATCCGACGAGATCGTTTATCTGAACTGGTGAATCCTAGATTCATATGAAGAAGTCCATCCGGAAGCACAGGGTAAATAATGTTTTTGCCAATTGCTTGCTATTGGGGGAACAAGATGATCCGGTAATAGAAACACTTGCAAAATATATAAATTAGTAAACATAATGAATTATTAGTCATTTAAGGATGATTAAGAGTTGTTTAATTAATACCTCCACAAAATGATTGCCATTAACGAACGCCACTGCAATATCTTTGCGAGATAAAGGAGGAAGAGGCACCGATCGTAGAGGTAGAAATGTAAGACATTGTTGCAAGGAGAGGTGGTATAGGACAACGTTATAGCGGGACGCTATAACGTGCCCCATATCCAGCATAGTCATCCACCGATAAAAAAGGTGGAGCATTATCAAAATATGATAATGCATGCTCAATCTCCTCAAACCTCCCTTCGACAGCAAATTAGCGCGATAGTGCTCTGAATGACTTTGCAAGTCATGTAATAAATCCTTCATAATACGGAGCCAATCCTCCTCTCCAAATCCCAGCAAGTCAGCTATTGCTCTAAATCCGTAGTTGCCGTCAGCTTTAACAGTCAAGTATCTGACACATACCGTAAAGTATCTGGATAGGTACTAAACTCTCTCTGGAGTTTTGTCCAGTTATTATTAAACTCATCTTCTGTGGTGGACAACACAAGTATATTCCAAGTCATTATAAACTCATCACATTTCTACTTTGTTTCAAATAACCTTGTGCACTGGGCCAAAACATTCCTACTAACATGCCTGAAAGAATTATGCCCTGAAAGCCAATCACAGTTGTTGTATCAGTGGCAAAATTTGTAATTTCTCTCAACTCAAGAATGATAATAGAGACAATTTTATATTTCATCATATGCTGTGTCTTATATTTTTTATGATGAACCCATAGAATAGGGCAATGTTTTTAGGGTTACAAAGATAACAGTGAGACCTAAAACCTATAAACCATAATCTAGAATATTCCTAGTCATAGGATCATCGATTTGGGGATCGATGAATCCGGATAGACTAGCACATCTTATGTATGCTTGATTGTGAGGATGGTTGGTCTCACGACCACTTGTGTAGAGACACTAATACAAAGATGTGGGTACTGATTAGGTTATGAGTTCACTGAATTGATCCGACAGGAGAACATCAAATGGAAGTTTTACTTGTCATAATAGATTGTTCTCTAAGTGGGAGTTATGCAAGTAATCCTTAGACCTGAGACCACCATAGTATCTTGTGCATATGAATCCATATTTTGGTTCATATTCATTCATAACAAAAGGTTATGTACGGGGTGATGCTAGATATGAAGGATTGTGTATGAAGGTAATGAGTAGGTCAACAAGGAATCGATGACTCCTAGTAAGAGGAGTATTATCCCAAGTAATCTCATCAAATGTTGACTCAGAAAATCTTTGATCAAAGTATGATGAAATTAGAAAGGTTTTCTTATTTATCATCGGTTGAGTCTTCATTAATGATTAGAGATTCAAATTGATTAAGTATGAGGGTTTTGACATTTATCCATGCCCATCACTTAATCAGGATAAAGAAATATCGAAGCATTAAATTACACGGTAACTTGCCACTAAAGGGTATTTTGGTAATTTCGATCAAATTCCTTATCTTCTGGGTAGGCATGACACATTGCTAGATGTCAATCTTGTCTTGTAGGTTTTTATAAATCAATTAGATTGATTTCATAAGTTAATTTGAAGGTTGGTCCAGATTGACAGTTTAAGTTAGCCCGATTTGACCTGTTCAGATAGTCGGATACATAATCGGACTAAATCAAAAACCTACTGCTAGCTAGATGAGGAACCGAGAGGGTCACACACAATACAGAATTAATTGAAGAAGTTGAAAATATTTTTATTAGGATTTTTGGATCCTAATTGGTTGGCCAAGATCGCATACTAGCATATGTGGGCTAACCCGAGCTCCTGACTTAATCTGTTTAGGTCCATTTGCTTGCTGATTAGGCTAATAAATTTAAGTTGGATTTAAATTAACATTAGCCATGTGTTGGGCAGCCTATCTAGAGTTTAATCTAAATTTATGGGATTTTTTCAATTTTTTATGATGATCAAATTCGAATTGGATTTGAATTTTAGCCTGATTTGGTTAGTTTGGGTTGACTTGGTTAGTCTGGGTTGACCCGGGGCCTTAGTCTTTTTTGAACCATTTTATTTCAAATTTAAATAAGTTTAATTTATTAAATATTATTTAAATTTGTTAATAAAATAATTTAATAAATTAAATATTTAATATGTACTTGGTGGGGTTTGAACCGAAGAACCCTTGGACCCTTGGCGCCCCTTCGGAGCGGATAGAAGCGCTCCTCACGTAAAACGTCTCCACCCTTTCTTCATGCCTCTTGGATGGCGCCCTTTTTCTCCATCCAACACCTCTCATTTCTGCCCCTTCATTTCTATTTAAAGGGGGCAGCATATGGGATTCTGATAACAGAAAAAGAAAGAGAAAACAGAGAGCCTGTAAGCCCTCCTTCTCCCTTGTTCTTCTCCCCTTGTCTTAATGTTACTATCATATTAAGACAAGGCCCTAAGTTGAGATAGAGAAAGGCTATTAGAGTGTGTAGAGGCTTGTTAGAAAGCTTTTAGAAAGCTTTTGAAGAGGAGAAAGTCCAAAGAGGCATTAAAATGCTGCATATGATAAAAAGGCTGCCAGGAAGGTTCTAGCAAGCAAATAGGAGTGCTTCTTCGAATTGATTCTCGTGTGGATTACCTTTGGAGGGCATACACTTGTGTGCCTCTTGGGGATTATTGGATTTAGCAATCCAGGTATTTTTCTTACTCCTTTTATTTTAGATTTTAATTGATTTACTTTTTGAACTGCATAAAGCGATCTTGGAAATTAGGGCTTTTGGCGATGTTTGTTTTTCAAAATGATTAAAGTTTATGAAAAGCATGCCTTCAAGCATCCCAAAATTCCCATCAATGCCATCTACATAGCAAATGTGTTGACGTAGGAAATACCCTCTGAATTGCATTCAATAGAGCCAAGTACACAAAAGCAATAGAAAATATCAGGCAGAGCATCATCGTTCATCTCAGGCAGAGCATCATCGTTCATGACACTACGCAATCTCTCTAATACCCATGTATAATTATCTTCTCACTCAGAGTCCATGTACACAAAAGCAATAGAAAATGTCAGGTCAGTTGATGTCACCCCGACAATCTCTAAGAGAGGAAGACGATATCTATTCGTCTTGTAAGTGCAATCTATTATCAACACACGAGAAAATGCACGTAACAAGTCTATACTGCTAGGGTGTGCCCAAAACAAGTCACGCATAGCATCAGACTTAATACAGTTCCTATGCCACTCAATGTATTTACACTCAGATAATTTACCAAGAATATGCTGCATCTGAGATCTCCCAGCAATCACTACAGCCTTGCACCTCTGCCGTGCATTGTAGATTGTCTTCATTGTCGTAATATTGAGGGCATCCCTTTGCTTCAAAGTAGATAATATGTCCTTAGGCAGAACCAAACTCTTCGACATCTCCACTAGCATTGTAGTCTCCTCCTTAGATAATCATCCTGCATATGAGTGCCCCTCGAGATACTTTGCAGCTGGATGATTGTGTACACCGCACATGACCATTAACATTCAATCATCTGCAGTGTCCAATTTCTTCCCTCTTAAGGCAAAAGGACATCCACACTTCTTAGTGCCACTGGCCCTGGTCTTTGATCTTTTTCCTTGATGTGTTTACTTTTGCAAGTACCGCTCCTCTCGCAAGAAAAAATAATTTTTGGTTTCTTAACATCGCTGCCTGTATCGGATTTTTTAATAATAAGGACAAATCCATTCCTCTTTCCGACTTTCCGACACCAATTATACATTTCTTCTCTACTTTTGAATATCTATAAAATAAATAGTTTTATGTTAGTAGACAATTTTAAACATTGCTCAGTTAAATAATACGAAAATAAATGCAATTAAACTTTACCTCGTAAGTTGTAAATTTATTTGTGTAATCCATCACACAATCAAAGCCAATCACGCTGCATTCGGTCGAAGCATCTTCCTACACGATCAAATAATAATTTTAAACTCTAATCATAATTAATCCAAAAAAACGGAGAATAAACATTCTGTTCGGACACACAGGGCCGAACAAATTTCTTCTGTTTGGCCCTGTGTGGCCGAACATATTTCTTCTGTTCGGCCCACCAGGGCAAAACATGGTTATGTTGTTCGGCCCTGTGTGGCCGAACAGAGCTTACCTGTTGGCCACACAGGGCCGAACAATGCTTGAACCGAAAAAAAAATGACGATGGGGATATCAACTAACCTTTGCGACCGTAGCACCTTCGAAAATTACTAATTGCTTATCCATTGCTCGATTTAAGGTTGAAATCGCTTCAATCAACCTTCAAACGATGATCCAAGGACGATCTGAAGCGAGGGAGGCGGGAGGAGGGGCAGGGGATGGGGAGGGGCTGGCAGGGGCATGGGGGGCTGTTTGGGGGGGGGGGGGAGTGGGGCTATTGAGTAAGAGGGGGTATTTTGGTCCAACCATTTAAGGGGCAAATATGCCATTTTTTTAAATTGACGAAGGGGGCCAAAAAGGAAAAGTCACGAGCCAAATAGAATTATATATATATATATATATATATATATATATATATATATATATATATATATATATATATATATATATATATATATATACATATGCGCGTGCACGTATAAAGTTTTGAGCAAATCAAATATATAAAGTCAACCCAACTCTCGATAACAAAGCAAGTCCTCTTTTCACATTACTGCAAAGCAAATTTTCAACCATTTGCTCGAAATAAAAAAGATTAAGTTGCTTAAAAAGCATAAAATCCTTTCTTTAAAGAAATTTAAGAACAAAAAGTAGCACAAATGAGCTAATAAGATAGCATCACTATACTAATAACTATATTATCCTTTGTGTTACCATATAGAAAGCAATTGTTAATGGGTGATTATGATTCCATCACTTGCCTCATCAAATTGCTGTTGCACAAGCTCATAAAAACTCTTTTGGTTTTCCATCACTTGCTCCCCAATTAATGACTAGCTTTGATGGTTTCTATCTCGAAATTTTCATTTCGACTTTACCCTTCTCATTGGCTTGGATATTCTTGCCAACCCTTCTGAACCGTAGAACATTTTGCACCTTATTGTTGTCTAATAAAACAAAGTTGTTAAGGAATGCATCTGTAAGACTAACATCCCAAAAGCACCTCTTCACGTCATCTCCTCAGCTCCAATTCTGTTGGATATATTGCTCATCATTCTATTTTTTTTCATAATATAATGAGATATTGAAACTAGGCATAATGTGATGTCTACTTGTGATACCTCAAATTTAGTTTCATATTGGATAGAAAAGAAATGTGTTATGTGCCTATAACTCAAATCTTTTTGTTACCCATTAAATTTTACTTAAAATTTTGAACAACTTAATTTCGATCCACTAACGAAGTTCATTGGATCAGCAGGTAGGTTTGAAAAGTGTACCGAAGTTGATGAATATGAGAAAAAAGTTATTCATAGGATGATAGTACCATCGATCTAGCTTAGAGATAGATTATGAATTATAACAATGGCTCCGTTTCGATATACCGGCAAGTTAAATGGGCCAACAACAATATTGATCAAGCATTTTGCTTATATAACAGGCATCGATGCGGTTAAATACGATCACAGAATTTTCATATTTGAGGATGCAAACCAAACGAATAAAAGATATTATCCAATCACACCCTTCACTGAGACACCTTAACTAAGACATTATGAAAGTCTTGGTCATGCTGCCCAATCATTGATAAAACAACCATGGAACCAACCAGCCTCGACTTGACAAGCAATTAAGCCTTGGGACCACATTAATTGTAATACAATTTCCTCAGCAATCTCTGTGGCAGAGACGTATATTTATTTAGGCAAATATTAGTTAGATTTCTTTGAGAATACCAAGGATCATTCAACTGCATTAAAAAAAAAACCACATTTCCAGACCTTTTTCCCATACAAGCTTTACAAAGTTACCTGCAGTACTGATACTTTTCCTAGTTTTCTGCACTAGATTCCTCTTTACTTTTCTAGATTGATCTGATGACAGAAATAAAAAAATAACAACAGATTTAGCTAAGAGATTTGTGGACATACTGGCACTTAGATGCAGTTGGATGGCCAAAAGACAACCATTGCTCCTTCATTTGTTTTGTTGGTTGGTGTTGGCATTCCAAATGCGAGCTTTTGAGGGCTTTGCCATGTTTGGAATGCATACATCACTGCCATGATCTATAGGTCAACAATTGGCATCGCATGCATTACATGTAGCTAATTTTGTGGTTTACTGTTTAGTATTGGGCATGGCTTTCATTATATAAAAACATTATGTGACAATATTTTCATTGCCTGAGACTTCGTTTTAATTTTAAATTGATTTTTTATGTTTTGATTTATAATTTGTTTTAGCAAGTATACATTTTAGATTTTAGTATGCTAAAGAATCAAAGTGAGAATGCTTGTGAGACTCCTACCAATGTCAGAATAATTTTCTAAACCTCTACGGGCATTAGCTTTCATCCAAGAAAATCATTAAGAAAGAAAAAAAAAAATAAAACTAAATTTGACTTGAAGAATAATTTGCAAATCCAAGATAACAAGAGGATGAAATATGCCTACTAAATGTCGAACGGACTGCCAACTTATTTTACACAAATGATAAAACGTTCAGACAAAACGAAAGGATATGAAATAAAGAGTGCTATTGAAAATACTATTGCTTCACAGTTTTAAAGATTTCATAAATCATCATAGTAATCAGTGGAGAAGGAAGCATTTCTGTTTTAATCTGCTTCACTTCACTCTCCTCGATGGTTCTTTTACCTAGTAATACCATTTATCTTAAAATAAATCTCATGGATTGGACGACCACGCTTCGTTTTGGCCTTCATTGTAAGAACATGAGAGAAAATTTACGAATTCCTCTTATTCTACATATTTAATTTCAATTCTTGAAACCAAAAAAAAGATAAAATATAAACTTAATATATTAATCAATTTAGCTGATAACTAAAATATTAGAGAAATCGTTCTCTCCCCCTCTAACTATCCCAGAGGGAGAGAGAGAGAGAGAGAGAGTTGAATAAAGAAAGAGTTAAAAAACATGAGAGAATATGATAGAGAATGTGTGTACGTACGAGCAAGATAAAATATGAAAGAGTAAGTAAGATTAAAATTTTAATCCGCTAATGTGCATGCTTCCAATAATGGATCGGTCTCAGAGCTTCTTGGTCTTTTTTTTTTTTTTGGTTACAAACGGGCGATCACACAAGTCTCGTGTGAATTAGCCCAGATACATCAGAAGACAAAATATGCTGAAGAAAAGTAGGACAGTGATCTCCAGGCCTCCAAATCCATGAGCCAGTATGCTGAGCCATAGAGGAAGCCGCCCAATCAACAGCCGCATTGGCTTCCCGATATATATGGCGAATAAGGACCAAGCCGGTCCCTCGCAGAAGTGAGTAAATATCCCTCAAGATTGGATTAGAGGGACCTTCAGAATAATTCTTCTTCTGCAACCAAGAGATGACCGTCATAGAATCACCTTCGATCATGATCCGAGGAGCGCGGAGAATCCGAACGGCGTAAGAAATTCCTGCCCAAGCCGCATAGAGCTCCGCCATCGGGATAGAATAGTCAAGAGCACCAAAACCTCCTGCCGCCAACAAATCACCCGCCTCCCACGGATGATGAACGCATAACCAGCAGCTCTACCACGGACACTCCCATCGAAGTTGATTTTAACATACCCTGGAGGGGGGGCTCCCAATAGATGAAAACCGGATACCGGTTCGCTGCCGAAGCAGCAGGGGAACCCCAGCGGCCAGAGGAGCCAGAACCAACACCGGAGAAGACACGGCCATGGTCCATAATCAGCAATCTTCTCTTCCTCACAACCCTATGGGGAGAAGCAGTGGTATTAGAAAAAATGAAATCATTCCTTGACAGCCAAATCTGATATGCCATGGCTGCCCAGAGACCACTCTTATGCTGATATCCCCATCGAATATCATGAAAAAAGGAGGAGCGCGGAGATGCCGTTTCCTCCAATCTACTAGAAAAACCCATCAGATGCCATATCCGTTGAGCTCTAGGACAAAGAAAGATAGCGTGATCATCGGTCTCCTCCTCCAGCCGACAAAGAGGACAGTTCGGCTGAATAGACAGACCCCTCCTAGAGAGAAGAGCAGACGTAGGAAGGCAGCCCCAAAGAAGCTTCCAAATAAAAAGCTGAATCCTAGGAATGGTTGGAAGCTTCCAAATCCAAGTAGCATCCTCAGTACGCCGGGACTGAGGCATGAAGATCCTCATAAGATCCTTGGAGGGAGCCCTAGAGAGACACGATCTCTGCCAAAGCCTAGAATCACCATCATAGCCAGGCATAAGAGGCATAGATAGGATCCGCTGAGAAAGCTCCTCCCCAAATAACCATGTCACCGTGGGGATATGCCAAGCGTGGGAATCCCTGGAAATCAGATCCTTAACCCTTAAATGGAGGGGGCTTCCATATTAATAAAGGAGGGCCATCTCGAAAGGGGGAGCTCAGAAATCCAAGTATCCTGGATAACATCAATCGAATAACCATCTCCGATACTCCATGAAACATTCTCCAGGATAAGCTGACCATATCTGCAAATCTCTTTCCAGAAGTAGAAGATCCGCGGATCGGTCGAATGGGCAAGCCGGAAGTCCATTCCCCATACCTCGCTCGTATCAGAGAGCTCCACAGACACTGCGGCTCCAAGAGAAATCGCGAAGCATGTCTAGCAAGCAGAGCTTCTCTTCTAACAATCAGAGAATGAATACCAAGGCCACCTTCTTGGATAGGCATACAGACCGTGTCCCAGGATAATAAATGCATGCCATGACCATCTTGCATAGAGGCCCAAAGGAAGTCTCTGAAGCATCTCTCTAGTCTTCTAAGACAGGTAGTTGGAATAGCAGTATTCGATAGAAGATACAGAGGAAGCGAAGAGAGAACCGATTGAATAATAATGACCCTGGCCATCATAGATAAACTAGTGACCTGCCACCCCTCAAGGCGCTGACGAACCCTCCTCTCTAACTCAGCAAAATCAGAACAACGGGGACGTCTACATGTAATGGGGATCCCCAGATACAAAAATCGATCAGTCAGAGTATATATGCCTAACAGATTAGTAATGGCTTCCCTAGTAGATCTGATGGTCTTCGGGCTGAAACATATAGAAGATTTGAGATAGTTAACCCTCTGACCCGAAGCCAAACAATAATTCTGCACAATTGAATGTAAGGAAGCCGCATTATCAATGGAAGCCTGCCCCAGAAGAATACAGTCGTCAGCGAAAAGAAGATGGGAGACCGCAGGGCCCTGGCTCCCGGCCATAAAAGGGACAATCCTCTGATTCTGCTGTGCCTGATGAAAAGCACGAGAAAGATCATCCGCAGCAAGAATGAACAATAAAGGGGATAACGGACACCCCTGCCTCAGACCAACAGTAGAATTGAAAAACTCCATCGGGCATCCATTGATAATCAGAGAAAAAGAAGGCCTCTGAATACAAGCCAAGATCCACTTGATGAACAGCTCATCAAAACCAAACTCCTGGAGCGAGCGGTGTAAGAAAGACCAACTCATCCTATCATAAGCTCTCTCCATGTCAAGCTTTACTGCCATAAGACAGCGACTAGCTGGGGCTCTTTGAAGATCATACATAAATTCTTGGGCGATGAGAACATTATCAGAAATAGAACGCCCTCTAAAAAAGCCCCCTGCTCAATAGAAATGATGCGAGGAAGAACACACCGAAGGCGGCCAGCTAAAAGCTGAGCACATATCTTATACAAAGTGGTGCAAAGGCTAATAGGCCGGAAGTGCTGCGGGAGAGAAGCCTCCGGACGCTTGGGCACTAGAGAAATAAAAGTCTGGTTCCACTCCTGAGGAATGATCTTTGTCTGGAAAACAATTTGAATAGCATGAGTAACCTCTTGCCCAACAATTCCCCAATAATGATGGTAAAAAAAAGACGGAAATCTGTTAGGCCCAGGGGCCTTATCCGAGCCAAGCCCCCAAAGCGCCTCCCGGATTTCCTCCTCAGTTATAGGCATGAGTAACATTTCATTCTCCTTGGTCAAAATCTTCCTAGAATCAGGAACACGAACAACCGGAGCTCCCTCCCCCTCGGACTCAGTCCATCTAGTCCGAAAAAATTGGAAAAGCAAATCCCTAATAGAGTGGATGTCCTCCTGAGAATGTCCTTCAGCATCTAATAATCTACGAATCCTGTTAGTGGACAGCCTCTTTAAAGTGGCTTGATGGAAAAATCTGGTGTTACGATCCCCCTCACATATCCACTGAACCCTGGATCTCTGCCTCCAAAACATCTCCTGTTGGCGGAGAAGAGAGTGATGGCGAGACAGAGAGTCCCGAAGCAACGATAGGTCCGAATCCACCAAAAACCCATCCTGGTCCTCCTTCTCCTGTAAGGCAGAAATGTCGGCTTCTACCCTTTCGACTTGTCTAACCAGATCCTCGACCTCCATCCGATTCCATCTGGATAGACGACGTCGAACCATCATAAGACGCCGCGATAACCTATAAATAGCATTTCCCCTGATAGGAAGGTGCCAAATCTGCGAAATGATCGACCGAGCAGCAGAATGGACAGTCCAAAACTGCTCAAATCTAAACTGTCTGCGATAATACATAGAAGCCTCCGTTGAAATTAAAATGGGGCAATGATCTGAAGCAATCCTAGGAAGGTGGGCAACAGTAACCTCGTGGAACCTATGAAGCCATTGTTCCGTAGCCATAGCTCTGTCAAGTCTCTCCCAAACACGAGCCGAACCCTGACGGTTGTTACACCAAGTGAATTGGGTCCCAGAGTACCCCAAATCCAACAGCCCCGATGATCCTATGAAGGATCTAAAGTCACTAACATCAGCCGAGGCAGTAAACCGTCGCCGTCCATGCTTTTCGTTAGCCTCAGTGATGTAGTTAAAATCACCAGCAATGATAGATGGGAGACCCTGAGCAAGAAGGGAAAGCAACTTAGACCAGAGGATTCGCCTCTCCCGATAATTCGTACTAGCATAAACAACTGATAGAAGCCAAGGATCAGAGGACCCCTCAGAGACTACAAGACCTATCTGCTGGTTGCACTGATGAAAAGCATCAACCTTAACAGTATCGGCACGCCAAATGGCCAGCATACCTCCAGACAAACCTTCAGCCTCAACCGAATACGAAGACCAGGACCGAGAAATCTGCCTCCTAAACTGAGCCAGACTATCACCTGACATCCTTGTTTCCAAAAGAACACATATATCAAAATTATGAATCTGCACCAATCTACTAAAGGAGGATCGAAATGAAGGCTTTCGAGCTCCTCTAACATTCCAAATCATGATCTTCATTTACAGGGATGATGAAGTTGGGACCCCTCCCTGGTCCTCCATCATCGCAATATCAGGTAGGCACCCATTAGATGAGGTGCCCCCCTCAGCTAACAAGGATTGATCAACCTCTGGCTCCTGACTGACGACACAATCCCGAGGAGACTGAACCAGAGACAGGGGACCTGAATTCATGATTACATTATCTGAAACCTTCGAGGAAAGGCCCACCGGCATGTCAGAGCAGGACCTAATCACATCCTGACCTCCTTCCTGAGAGGAGGAGGCCATGGACATCCTTTCCTGGGAATCAATCGATATCCCATAGTTTTTACAGGTCAGAGATTTACCTTTTCCTTTTTGTTTCCCAATTTTAGAAACAGCCCTCGGAGCCTGATAATCAACTGGTCTGGCCCGCTTAAGGGGACCCGGACACACATCCCTATTGACCAGAGAGCCACCTTCCCCCGATAACAATCCAAGAGAGGCAAAGGGGTTCTTATTCAAAAGGGGATTGTTCAGACCCTTCTCAGCCGAAACAACATTATCAGCCTGCATCAAGACATTATTTACTGTAGAAAAACCGGCACGCTCAGTCATTCCAGGCACCTTAACTGAAATAGAATGGCCTAGCGCTGACTCCCCCATAGAACACCCAGAAGCCATGGCAGAGGAGCCCCCTACCATTGAAGGAGTCGACATCCTCCTCCGAGCCAGCTTGGCAGGAAGCCTCCAACCCTCAGCAGCTTCAGCACCACTCACGGGAACCGCTATCTTCCTTTGAGATCTCGATTCGCTGCCAGAGGCCCGCGGAGACGACACCGACTGCGTCTTCCTTCTCTCATCCTGCAGGGGACCAGGGGCATCCCTTCTTTGACGAATAGCAGCAATCCATGGACCGTATACAAGGCTGGAGGCTGCTTCTTCGACTCCTGAACCAGACTGAGAACACGGGCCACTCATATGCAACGTTCCACAGGCAGCACAGATCCCATCCAGATTTTCAAAAGCATATTGCTGCCAAAAGGGGAGGCCAATACCCTGAATCCGAGCACCAGGCCTCAGAGGATGACGAAGGTCGACCCGGAGACATGCCCTGGCGAAGCCTCCTCTGCTCTTTGCCACAGTAGATGCATCCAGACATATGAACTGCCCGGCTGGTTCCAAGATGACCCTGATGAATTCCTCCTTCCAGAACTCAATCGGAAGGTTGGGAAGCTGAACCCAAACCAGTGCCGACAGAATAGCATCCTCTGCCGGGAAGAACTCCGCCCACCACGGCTCCGATCCCATAAGCTGTCCATTAACCATCCAAGGACGATTGAGAACCGAGTCACAGGCTTTCGGATCTTCAAATCGGAATAAGTGGCACCGGAATGCCAGACTGATTGGAGTAATTTCTCCTTGAATTTCCGCTCTTCTAAACTCCCTGATCACCGCCTCTGTCGGAACCAACTTGTGGTAGGAACGAACCAGAACGGCTCACGACTGCCATATCGCCACTTCGGCCTCCAGCTCAGCTACAGGGACTCGAATAACATCCGGAAAGGACGCTTCCAGAGACGCTATAACCGCCGGCAAAGGAGACGGTGAGACCCATCGAAAGCCGGATCCCACACCCGTCGACCCGGAAACCTGCCCAGGCTTAACCCCATCGACGCCATAGGAAGAAAAGGGACGGCAAGCGGAACAGACCGATGGAGGCTCAGCCGGAGAAGACTAAGATCGCCGGAGATCGGGGAAGACGACGGCCGAAACACGAATCTTAAAGCATACCCAGGGAACAGAGACGAAGCTCAGTCATGCACGAGTTTTAAAGCACTGCTTCTTGGTCTTAATTGCTAGCATTCAAAGGAACATTATCTAGAATAAGTCAATTAAACACGAAATTATGGACAAAAAGGTATGTGTGGATGTACAAAAGAAAAAAAAGCTATATAGCAATGAGATAAATTTATTCTATGCGCCTTAGGCTTGCTTTCAATTTCTCCTAGTCAATTTAAAGACAAAGAGCAAGCAAATATAAGTGCTTATGATGTGGCTAATATCAAATAATATTTTGTATTATTTTTCTTGATAATTCATCAGAATATTGGCTCTTTCTTATACATATACACATGCATACACATCTACAAATAAGTAAATATTACTAATTGGACCAACAAATGTTCATATTCATGTTAAAAAAATTTGCTAGATTACAGAAAGAAGTTGGTAATGTTGAAGGTTGATTGTCACAAAAAAGAAAGTTGGCTCTACCGGTTCATACTAAAAATATTATTATATTTATGGCTGAACCAACAAATAACGTTATTATCTATTTTTTATATATATTTGCATTCCATTTTCTACAATCCTAAATATATGAAATTTTAACTTGAAATTTATATATAAATATATTAGGACATTAAGTAAAACCGACCAAAATTTTTCATCCAACCAAAAATTTTTCATGCACGCACACATGCACGGAATGACAACTTCTTGTCATTATTTATTCAACCCAACTCCACGTATCTAAATTGACTTGGGAAAAGTCTTTGTACACTGCTGTTATTTCTTATTGATCATTAAGATACCTTTACAATATTCCGAGAAAAAAATTATGATACCCCAATTTTAAACTTACGTAATTATAAAGTTAAGACACCTATTCAGAGTTATAAAGTTAAGACACCCATTCAGAAAATAAAAAAATTACGACACGCCAGTTTTAAACTTACATAGTTATAAAATTAAGACACCCATTTAGAAAGCAAAAAAAAATTACGACATCCTAATTTTAAACTTACGATACTCTAGTTTTATTTTAAACTTAACACATCCGTTCAGAAAAGGTGCCTCTATACAAATTCTAAAAAAACTGTTTGATTCGGCCATTTTTTAAAATTTATGTACACATTTATAGTAATTTTATAACTGTGTCATGGTAAGTTTTTTTTTACTTTCTTAATAGATGTTTAATTTTATAACTACTTAAGTTTAAAACTAGGGTATCGTAAGTTTTTTTTTTGCTTTCTTAATGATATTTTAATTTTAATGTGACGTGCATTAATACCCGCATTAATACCCATTCAGTTTTTTTAAAATATGTACGTATACTTTTTTTGAAAGTGTCGTAATTTTATAACTAAGTTTAGCTTAAATCTTGGGTGTCATAAATTTTTTTTATGAGTATCGTGCGTATATGGACCAATAAAAAAGAACGATGTGAACTTATTGTAGATGCGGTGTACAAAATCTTTTTCATTGACATGATCCCAAGTCCCATTTGTAATCTAACTCAAGACCACTCACTCTGTATAAATCTCTATGTCCATATCTATGGGTTAAGATGCTCTCTAATTCCTATATGAGTTAAGAAGTCGAATTCAAACCACCACCAACATCAATCTGTTGGTAAATGGTAGGTGATTGAACAAGCTGATGTGGTTGACGCAGCCACAAGGATAATTATGGTAAAATCGAAACCTTAAGACGGCCCCATCACCTACAAGTCGGCCAAGTCGTCCCCGGCCTTCCCAAGTCGTCCAAGTCGGCCAAGTCGGCCCCGGCCTTCTCAGGTCGGCTTTGCTCGGCCCCGGCACCTCCAAGTCGGCTAAGTCGGCCCTGGCCTTTCCAGGTCGGCCCCGCTCGGTCCCAACACCTCCAAGTTGGCCAAGTCGGCCCCGGCCTTCCCAAGTCATCCAAGTCGGCCAAGTCGGCCCCGACCTTCTCAGGTCAGCCCCGCTCGGCCCCGACACCTCCGAGTCGGCCAAGTCGGCCCTGACCTTCTCAGGTCGGCCCCGCTCGATCCCGGCATCTCCAAGTCGTCCAAGTCAGCCCCGACCTTCTCAGGTCGGCCCCGCTCGGCACCTCGTCGGCCAAGTCGGCCCCGGCACCTCAAAGTCGGCCAAGTCGGCCCCGGCCTTCCCAGGTCGGCCCCGCTCGCCCCGGCACCTTCAAGTCAGCCAAGTCGGCCCCGGCCTTCTCAGGTCGGCCCCATCACCTCCAAGTTGGCCAAGTCAGCCCCGGCCTTCCCAGGTCGGCCCCTCTGGTCCCAGCTTCTCTGGGCCAACCGTGTCGGCCTCGACCATCCCTGGTCGGCCCCGCTCCGGCATCTTCAGGATGGCCCCAGAACAGCCCTGGCTATTTGCGCTGCCGTCCTTCTGACCCAAGCCGCCTGGCATCCTCATGCCCAACTACCTGCTAGCCACGCCGCTGATGGGACTGGACCTAACTACATGTCAGCCCCGCTGACTGATGGGACATGGCTCACCAACCGCCATTTTTCTCCTGACAGATGGGATGTGGCTCACCAACCGCCATTTTTCTCCTTCTCCGATGGGATAGGACCCACCAACCAGCTAAGATTCACGCAGCCCTCACGAACCCGCAGACATTCCTTTCTCATGAAACTCCACGTGGTCGTGCAGGGATCAACCCCCTGTAAAAGGGAAGGTCCACTCAAGAATATGGTAATGCAAACTCATACACTTGCTACCCTGATACCCAGAAATAAATTCCTATCTTTCTGAGGGCTCATCTTTTCTCCCAGAGCTCATCTGAGCTCTTCCTCAGCTGTGACCCCTGTTACTGACTTGAGCGTCGAAGGGTCCCCATCGGAGCTTCCCTCCGGCTTGAGACTTTTTGCAGGCTATCCGATCAGGCGAAGGACGATAAATTAAGCGGCTCTCTTCTCCTGACGTTCAGGGCCGGTAATCAAGCGTCATCAGATTGGCGCACCAGGTAGGGGGCAACTAAGGCAGACAAAGGAGATCCAAACCCTACGGTTTATTTCTCTCCCCCTCCCAACAATGGTGATGACACGAGCTCAGGATGCCTCAGTCAGTCACCCTGGGGGGCATCTTCCCCCGTCTAAGCAGTAGGAGACCAACCTCCCTGCCGTTGATCCTCTCGTCGTTTCCCCTCAACCGGAAGTGGTTGCCCCGGCTGCGGAGTAGCTGGCAACCCTCACTCGACAAGTTCAGACCCTCACCGCTATGGTCCATGGACTTCAGCAGCAGCAGTCTGTGGCCACCCAACATCAGACCGCTCCCCTGCTAGTCAGCAATATGCAAGGGGAGGCTCTCCTTAGCGAGAGACCGGTCGTCGCCGAGCTTCTCCAAGGAAGCCCCACCGTGAGCCCCCCAAACGGCTGCGATCCCCTGATTGCGGCCCGAGCAAGTTCCCTCCAGAGCAGCACCGATAGGAGGAGCCAAAGCGGAAATCCTACTTTCCGCGTCCTTCTCCTTCTTCTTCTTCCTCTTCTTCATCCTCCGAGCCGTCTCGGAGAGCCCCGACAATCAGCCAACAGGCAGAGGAGCGCCTGGACGAGTACAACCGGCGACTAGACGAGCTCGCCAGGAAGATCAACAATCAACCAGAGGAGGGATATGACACCCATCTCGCTGAATACTAGAGGAGCCTATTCCCTCTATATTTTGATTCCCCTACATAGATCCGTACGATGGTACAACGGATCCTCTCAACCATCTCGAGAGCTACAAATCCATGATGCAAGTCCAGGGTGCCTCAGACGCCCTTCTTTGCAAGGCTTTTCCCGTCACTCTACGGAAAGCTACTCGCGCCTGGCACTCGCGCCTGTCCCCTCACAGCATCGACTCTTTTCGAGAGCTGGAAAGGGCTTTTTGGCGCATTTCGACGCCTGCTGGCGTATCCCAAGAGTCGCGGACAGCCTCTTCTCAGTGCTCCAGAAAGAGGGAGAGCTGCTGCGGGACTTTGTGTCCCGGTTCAAGACCTCCGCCCTCGAAGTTTATCACCTCGACGACGTTGTGGCAACACTGGCATTGAAGCAGGGACTCCTCCCATCCCGCTTCACCTTTTCTCTAGACAAGAAGCCCCCAAGTTCCTACTTCGACCTCCTCCTCTGAGCCCAGAAGTACATCTGCGCGGATGAGGCCGACCTCACCCGCCGAGAATCATCAAGAAGCTCCAGCCGCAAGCCTGCTCGCCCCGAGCCTAGCGGACCCCCTCATCACCGGCGGTCCACCCGTCTCACCGGTCCGACAATAGGCGTCGAAGCCCCATTCCTGATGAGAGCAAGCTCACACCCCTTCTCGCCCCTCGATCCCACATCCTGATGGAAATCGAGGGTGAGCCTTATCTCTAGTGCCCTCCTCCCATGATGAAAGGTCTTCCCCGCGACAAGAGCCCATTACTGCCGATTCCACCGGATTATGGCCACGAAACAGACAGCTGCTACAGTCTGAAGTGGGCCATCGAGGAGCTCATCCAGCGGGGCTACCTCAGCAAGTATGTCCAAAAGGCACCGCAGCCACTGCCGGCACTTATGGGACCCCCGCCTGCTCAGGCCGGGGACAACACCCCCACGGAGCGGACGGTTAGAATGGTATCCTGGGATCCACATCTAAGCGATCGAGAGGCGCCGGGTAATGTAGTCTTGGCGCCAAATATTGTGAATGTAAACAATGAAGGCATTGCCGTCTCTATGACGATCGCCAAGCACCCTGCTCGGCTGACATCCTTACTTACGGCGTTCGGATGGGATTGTCTCTAGACTCTTGCCTGTGGCAACCCCTTTGGTCGGTTCAGCGGTAAGGGTTGAAGGCGAGTATCTTTGCCTGTGACAGCCGGGACACCGCCATGCCAAAGCACAGTGATCATGACGTGAGGGTCCCATACAACACCATTCTCGGATGAGGCCTAAATCTCTCTACCCGAGTTTCCCACTAGTAAAGGAGTAGGGAGATGAAGGGCGAGATCGGCTCAGTTCTGCCCTGCTATCACACGGCATCAAGCCCCTTGGAGGTCGAGCCGGTCCCACAAGCAATTGACCCCAGGGAATTTTCCTGACTTTTCCACTCGGGGACGATCCGGCGAGGACCGTGCACATTGGCAGACTCCTCTCCTAGGAGGACTGTGATCGCCTCCTGACCTTCCTGTGGGCCAACTCAGACGTTTTCACTTGGTCAGCATCTGACATGCCCGGCATCCCTCCAGAAGTAATCACCCACAAGCTCAACATTGATCCGAAGCATCGTCCAATCCGCCAGAGGAAGAGGAGCTTCGCTCCCGAGTGGCAAAAAGCCATTGATGAGGAGGTCAACAAACTGCTCAATGCCGGCCACATCCGAGAAGCGCATTACCCTAGCTGGTTGGCCAATGTAGTCATGGTACGAAAGGCAAACGGGAGCTAGAGAATCTGTATCGACTTCACTGACCTTAACAAGGCATGTCCGAAAGACAGTTTTTCCCTGCCAAGGATAGATCAACTAGTAGATTCCACCTCCGGCCACGAGCTCCTCAGCTTCATGGACGCCTTCTCTGGATATATTCAAATAAGAATGGACCCCAGCGACGAAGAGCAAACATCCTTTGTGACAGAAAAGGGGATTTATTGCTACAAAGTGATGCCCTTCGGTCTCAAGAACGCGGGGGCGACCTATCAAAGGTTGATGAACAGGGTAATTCAGGATCAGTTGGGCTGGAACATGGAAGTCTACGTGAATGACATGTTGACCAAGAGCATCCGCGCTTCTGATCATGTTTCCGATCTAGAGGAAACCTTCAATAATCTCCACCGCTTCCAAGTCAAGCTGAACCCCAAGAAATGTGCCTTCGGGTCACGGAAGGCAAGTTTCTGGGTTTTATGGTGACTCAGCGAGGGATCGAGGTGAACCCAGAGAAAATCAGTGCCATCCTTGACATGAGGCCACCATCCAGCAAGAAGGAAGTACAGCGGCTAACGGGGAGGGTGGCGGCTCTAAGTCGTTTCCTCTCCAAATCGGCTGAGAGGTGCTTGCCCTTCTTCAAGGCCTTGCGAAGGTGAACAACTTCGAGTGGATGGACGATTGCTAGAAAGCCCTCGATGGCCTGAAGGCATTTCTGTCTTCTCCGCCGCTCTTGTCCAAGCCAAGAGACAGGGAGAGTCTCTTCCTCTACCTAGCTGCTTCTTCGGAGGCCGTTAGCTTAGTCTTGGTGCGTCTTGATGCTGACGAAACCCAGAGGCCAGTCTATTACGTGAGCAAGGTGCTCCACGATGCGGAGGTCAGATACTCCAAGACCGAGAAAATTATCTTCGCCCTGGTCATCTCCGCCGACGTCTCCGCCCATATTTTTAAGCCCATCCTATTGTGGTGCTCACGGACCAGCCCCTCCGAGCCATCCTGGCCCGTCCAGACACCTTAGGCCGACTCGCCAAGTAGGCCATCAAGCTAGGGGAATTCGACCTCTCCTTTAAGGCGTGGCCGACCTTGAAGTCCCAAGTCCTGGCCGACTTCCTGGCCGAATGCACTTGGGCGGATGAAGAGATCAGGGAGGTTTCTGTGGAGCGACACGAGCCCGAGCCGAGCGACGATGGAGAATCCTGGATCCTTCATGTAGATAGCGCATCAAACTCTCAGGGAAGCGGTGCCGGCCTCATTCTTGCCGGGCTAGCTGGAGAGAGAGCGGAATATGCCTTGCGGTTTCTATTCGAAGCCACCAACAACCAGGCCGAGTATGAAGCTTTGCTAGCAGGGTTGAGGCTAGCCCAGGAGTTGAGAATAAGGCATCTTAGAGCTTTCACTGACTCGCAACTCGTCTTTGGGCAAATCAATGGAGAGTACGAGGCATGTGACCCTGCTATGACTCAGTACCTGGGCAAGGTTCGGCTCTTGGTCTCCCCATTAGCTTATTTCAGCATTAGTTACATCCTTCGAAGTGAGAACGCCAAGGCTGACATCCTTTCCCGCCTGGCTACCTCCGCCGACAGCATCGTAAGGGACGCCTACATTGAATACTTAGAAAGGCCCAGCATAGAAGATGGCGAGGAAGTCCTCCCGCTCACCCACGAGCCTACATGGATGGATGCCTACGTCCGCTATCTCACTGACGGCACCCTCCCTGATGACCGCAATGAAGCCAAGCTGCTCAAGTGGAGGGCCTCCAAGTTCGTTCTCCTAAATGGACGCCTATACAGAAGGTCATTCTCCTACCCTTTGCTCAAATGTGTAGGACCCATCGACGCTGACTACATCCTTAGAGAAATCCATGAAGGCATCTGCGAAATCATCTGGGGGGCAGGTCCCTAGCCCAAAAGGCCCTCCATCAGGGATATTTTTGGCTCACCATGAGAGAGGATGCTGCCAAGTTAGTTCAGAAGTGCGATGGTTGCCAGCACCACGCACGCATTCAGCATCAGCCGTCCACCCCGCTCAACCCACTCTCAACCCCTTGGCTTTTCGCTCAGTGGGGAATGGACATCCTTGGGCCATTCCCCCCAGCCTCGGGACAGCGGAGATTCTTACTAGTAGCCATCGACTACTTTTCCAAGTGGGTCGAGGTCGAGGCGCTGGCTAAGATCACCGAGAGTAAAGTCAAAGCCTTCTTCTGGAAGTCGATCATATGCCGTTTTGGCCTACCTCACACCCTCGTCACAGACAACGGTTGCCAATTCAACAATGAAGCATTCAAGGCTTTTTATAGCGAGCTGGGTATCCGCCATCGATTCACCTTTGTCGGCCACCCCCAGACCAACGGGGAGGCCGAGGTCATGAACCGCACCATTCTCAGGGGGCTCAGGACCAGGCTGGATGGATCCAAGGGTCGATGGGTGGAGGAGCTCCCTAGCGTGATATGGGCTTACCACACGACTCCCAGAGCCCCGACGGGCGAGTCCTTCAACGAAGAAGACAACTCCATATTGATACGAGCCAGACTGAACTTTATCGACGAGCCACACGACCGGGCAAGATGCATATGGCGGCCTTTCGTCAACGGGCAGCCAAATACTACAACGCCTGAGTTCGTCCTAAAGTCTTCCACCAGGGAGATCTGGTTTTAAGAAAGGCTGAGGTATCTAAGCCTAGGAGGGGGGCAAACTGTCCCCCAACTAGGAGGGTCCTTACCGCATCGCTGAGACACTCCACCGGGGGGCATACAGGCTGGAAGAGCTCAACTGACAATCCATTCCGCGTACCTGAATGTGGATAACCTCCGCCGATATTATCAATAATGTATCCCCCAGACTACAAGCAATAAAAGAGGTCCCTTCCAGTGTCACAGCCTGCTCTCCCTTTCATCCGAGGACCAATTCTCATAAAAGGAGCTCGCCGGCATCGCGGCCCACGGGACACCACTCGGCTCCAGCACGAAGATGCCCTCGAGACGGTTAAGACCCTAAAGGCTCCGTACCCACCGAGTCGCCCTTCAGGTGACATACAAACCCCCAAAGTGGTTCTAAAGGAGCTTGCTAGCATCGCGGCCCACTGGACACCACTCGGCCCCGGCACGGAGGTGCCCCCAGGCGGTTAAGACCATAAAGGCTCCATACCGCCGAGTCACCCTTCGGGTGGCACATAAACCCCCGAAGTGGTTCTAAAGGAGCTCGCCGGCATCGCGGTCCACGGGACACCACTCGGCCCCAGCGGAGGTGCCTCCGAGGCGGTTAAGACCCTAAAGGCTCCGTACCCGCCTAGTCGCCCTTCGGGTGGCACACAAACCCCCAAAGTGGTTCTAAAGGAGCTTGCCAGCATCGCGGCCCATGGACACCACTCGGCCCCGGCACGGAGGTGCCCCCGAGGCGGTTAAGACCCTAAAGGCTCCGTACCGCCGAGTCACCCTTCGGGTGGCACACAAACCCCGAAGTGGTTCTAAAGGAGCTCGCCGGCATCGCGGCCCATGGGACACCACTCGGCCCCAGCACGGAGGTGCCTCCGAGGCGGTTAAGACCCTAAAGGCTCCGTATCCGTTGAGTCATCCTTCGGGTGACACACAAATGTCCGAAGTGGTTCTAAAGGAGCTCGCCGGCATCGCGGCCCATGGGATACCACTCGGCCTCGGCACGGAGGTGCCCCGAGGCGATTAAGACCCTAAAGGCTCTGTACCCACCGAGTCACCCTTAGGGTGGCACATAAACCCCCGAAATGGTTCTAAAGGAGCTCGCGGCATCGGCCAACGGGACACCATTCGGCCCCGGCACGGAGGTACCCCCGAGATGGTTAAGACCCTAAAGGCTCCATACCCGCCGAGTCGCCCTTCGGGTAGCACACAAACCCCCGAAGTGGTTCTAAAGGAGCTCGCCAGCATTGCAGCCCACGGGATACCACTCGGCTCTGGCACGGAGGTGCCCCTGAGGCAGTTAAGACCTAAAGGCTCTGTACCCACCGAGTTGCCCTTCGGGTGGCACACAAACCCCCGAAGTGGTTCTAAAGGAGCTCGCCGGCATTACGCCCATGGGACACTA
>UESW01004804.1:414837-447170 GCA_900491605.1 Calamus simplicifolius
CCCGGCACGGAGGTGCCCCCGAGGTGGTTAAGACCCTAAAGGCTCCGTACCCACCGAGTCGCCCTTCGGGTGGCACACAAACCCCCGAAGTGGTTCTAAAGGAGCTCGCCATCGCGCCCACGGGACACCACTCGGCCCCGGCACGGAGGTGCCCCCGAGGCGGTTAAGACCTAAAGGCTCCGTACCCACCGAGTTGCCCTTCGGGTGGCACACAAACCCCCGAAGTGGTTCTAAAGGAGCTCGCCGGCATCGCGCCCACGGGACACCACTCGGCCCGGCACGGAGGTGCCCCCAGGGTTAAGACCCTAAAGGCCCCGTACCCGCCGAGTCGCCCTTCGGGTGGCACACAAACCCCCGAAGTGGTTCTAAAGGAACTCGCCGGCATCGTAGCCCACGGGACACTACTCGGTCCTCGGCGCTCTCAAGCCAATCTCGGCGTTAAGTTGCCCTCGAATCGTTCTAAGTCCTTAGAATATTCTCCGGTCAAACGGCCTGACAACTCAAGGCATCCTAAGTAGCCTCCTACGCGGCCGGCTTATACTTCGAAGACGCATTTCAACATAGGCCAACCTGACGCAGCGGTTCGGCCACGGCATCATCACATGCGCAACGCTCAGAGTCAAAGAGCATCTCGAAAGAAAGGTTCCCCCTTTCTCATCAACAGGCACGGGATCCGTCTTATTGTTAGTCGCACAGCAAAATGGTTCGGCTCAGAGGAAAGAAGAAACAGGCAAGGCAAGAACACCGAGATATTCTTACAGAAAACTTCTCTTCATTGATAATGAAATAGGAGTACAAAATCTGGCCTAAGGCCGGTTACAAAAAGGAAAAGGAAAAGAAACAACAACTTCTCAGGGCTCGTTCGGGCCCGGCTCTCCTTTGTCGTCTTCTTCCTCTGCCGGCTCCTCATCAGCTTCTCCAGGTCGGATCCCCTCGAGCTCGGCAATGTCAATTTTGAGAGCCGCGGACACCTTGGTCTTGCACATCTCAAAGCCCTTGACGTAGGCGTCAAGGCTGGCCTCGAGGACTTCTTTCCCAAATTCCGGCGAGGCCTTGTAGCTGGATACGGCCTGCCCGCCTCGGCCTCGGCTCGCTCGGCCCTGGCCCTGGCCTCTCTGGCTCTGCCTTCGGCTTCCTCGTGCGTGCGTTGGCCTCGTCCGCATAGGCCACGGCCCCGGCCTTTTCGTGGCCCGCCTCAACCGCCGCTTTCTCCGGGCGACTGCTCTCTCCGCGGCGGCCTGGGCCTCCCCTCGCGCCGCCCTGACCTCTCCGCGGCGCATTGAAGCTGGCGATTCAGCTCCTCCTTCTGCCTGTGGCGGCCTTCAACCTCTCCAAGACCAACTCCAGCTTGGCCTCGGCCGTGGCGCCCGGCCACCCTCGGCCCCGGCGGCTCTCCGCCTCCTTCAGTCGGCCGCCAGATTCTCCTCCCGGGCCTTGGCCTCCTGTGAAGTTGAGCGAGGCTCTGGGACTGCCCGCACTCTCCTTCCTGTACTTCTCGGCCCGCGCCAACGCCCTTGTAAGCGCGTCCGAAGAATGGACCACGCCTCACGAAGGCCGATCGCGCCGTTGGCCATCTGCAGCAATGGGAACATGATTAGCCCTAAAAGATCAGGGCATCAAAAACGTCCGGAAATAGAGAAAGCTCAGAAGATTACCTGGACAACGGCAACCATCACCATATCCAGGAGTGCGGAGTGGCTCATTCCCCGCATCTCCTCCTCGGACTCGGCAGTCCGGACACCTGACAGAAGGCGGGAGGCTTGCGCGGCGTCCGCCATTGAGTTGAAACCTGGGGACTGGCCGCGTCATCCCCTCCTGCGGACCCTCAACCCGAGGGCGAGACGAGCGGCGCACCAACTTTGGGATGAGCTCTCCGGCCCATCCCTCTGCTCTCTGGTCGCCTCCGCCCCGGCTTGGGGTTCCTTGGCGACTGGCTCCCTCTCTCCGGTAGGGGGGAGCCCTCTTCATCTCCTCGGCGGCAGCGGAGGGCTAACAGCGACAGTTACCTGCCCCGCCTCGGGCACGTCGGCGGTGGCAGGAGCCTCCTCATCGAGATCCACAATCACCACGGCGGTTTGGGTGGTGACCTGGATCTCTCCCTCCTCCACTTCGGTCCCGGCCGGCCTCGGGACCACTTCCCCAGCTGGCGCTTCCCTAGCCGGCTCTTCTGCAGGTGCTGGGGCCTTAGGGGCTTCCGCGGCTCGGGCCGGCTCGGCCCGCTCCCTCCTCTGAAGTTTCTTCGCCGGCCTTGATGTTTCCCGACTGCCGGCCTCTTCTGCTTCAAGGCGGCTTCAAACTCCCCGGCAGAGAACCTCATCGCTGCATCCAAAAATGAAAAGTGTCAGCAGCAGCACATAGTAACCCCCCGGCGAGACAGAAGGAATCAGACGTCGTGCTCACCAACTGCCGGGGCCAACTCAGCTTCTATCAGGTTCTCCTCAGACAGGAGTTCCTTGTAGCCAGGGATCTGGCAATTGGATAGCTGGGTGAAGAGTTCCCTATCTCTCTCCCCACGTTGGCATTATCATTGGAGCTTGTGTCCGGCTCCATCCAATCGGGCCTAACCCCCTCAACATGGGCAAAAAGGAAGGGGGATTTCCACCCCTAATCTTAGACGGGAGACCTAGGGGAAAGGCCTACCGGCCTGGCGGTGAAAGCCCACCAGGCCCCCTCACCTTGGCGGGGGAGTTTATAAAACGCCCGGAACAGCGATAACCCTGGCCGGGCCCCCTCGAAATAGCAAAGAATTACAAAGGCACAGATGATCCGAATCGAGTTCGGAGTCAACTGCGCGGCACCAGCTTATATCTATCTAAAGGTTCAGGAAAAAGTGGTGGAGTGGAAGGCGCAACCTGCACCGGAAGAACTCCTCATATAGAGCGATCCGATTGGAGTAGGTGGAGGTTACCCTATCCTCAGGCCCCGCGCGGACAGACGAATGAATCTGGGAACCTGGTACTTAGCCCTAATGGTCTCTACGTCCTCTGGGGTCATAGTTGAGGTGACTCCCGCCGGACGTAGGATCAAGGCTCACCGCTGAGGGTGGAGCCGGGCGACGGGAAGACACAGGAACTGCCCTAATGGGAGAGGTTGAGGTGGACAGAGGTTCAGTCGATGATGGTTGGCCGCGGATGGTAATTCCGCCCACCGGCCGAGACACCTGACGGGCTGAAGGGGTTTGGTCTTCACTGTTGGAATGGGAAGTTTCTACTAAAGGCCTCTTACCCTCCCTAACGGCACGGCGGTCCATGGGTGAAGATGAAGGATGAAACTAACCTTGGAATCGAAAAGAACTCGAAGGCGGAAAGGCTCAGGTCGCAGAAAAATTTAAGAGAAGGAAGGCTGGAAGAAAGCAATGGCAATGTAAAAGCTTTCCCCAAGCCCTTGGGGTGCTTTTATACCCCCATTTCCAAACGGCGATAATCAAGGGCCCGCCACGTGGCACTCTCCTATTGCGCCATGGGCTGTCCGCCGAAATCTCGCCTACGCCCGAGACGTGCCGCCTCGATTCACCCCAAGGAGCATGATCCCCGGCCAATCGCAGGGCCTAGAAGACGGAGAAGCGATGATGGCCCTCACCTTTTCCCATTCCCCGATAGGCTTCCTCTTCGAGGCGTACGATGCTAACGTCATCTCCCACCTACCGCATGATTATAGAAGAATTTCGAAGCGACACTGCCTCGGGACGACGCGCCAGCTCACCAAGCTATTAAAAGCGCACTAAAGAGCAATCATTCTTGAATTTTCGTGCCCCTCTCGCCCAAAGGGCAGCGGGCGAGTGGCCCTTCGCGCTCAGGGGCGAGGGGGCATCTGATATGGCTGACGCAGCCACAAGGATAATTATGGAAAAATCGAAACCTTAAGACGGCCCCATCACCTCCAAGTCGGCCAAGTCGGCCCCGGCCTTCTCAGGTCGGCCCCGCTCGGCCCCGGCACCTCCAAGTCGGCCAAGTCGGCCTCGGCCTTCCCAAGTCGTCCAAGTCGGCCCCGGCCTTCTCAGGTCGGCCCCGCTCGGCCGGCACTCAAGTCAGCCAAGTCGGCCCCGCTCGACCCGGCACCTCCGAGTCGGCCAAGTCGGCTCCGGCCTTCTCAGGTCGGCCCCGCTCAGCCCCGGCATCTTCAAGTCGTCCAAGTCGGCCAAGTCAGCCCCGGCCTTCTCAGGTCGGCCCCGGCACCTCCAAGTCGGCCAAGTCGGCCCCGCTCGGCCCCGGCACTTCCGAGTCGGCCAAGTCGGCCCCGGCCTTCTCAGGTCGGCCCCGCTTGGCCCTATCACCTCCAAGTTGGCCAAGTCGGCCCCGGCCTTCCCAGGTCGGCCCCTCTGGTCCCAGCTTCTCCGGGCTAGCCGTGTCGGCCCCGACCATCCCTGGTCGGCCCCGCCCCGGCATCTTCAGGACGGCCCCAGAACAGTCCTGGCTATTTGCGCCGCCATCCTTCTGACCCATGCCGCTTGGCATCCTCAGGCCCAACTACCCGCTGGCCACGCCGCTGATGGGACTAGACCTAACTACCTGTCAGCCCCGCTGACTGATGGGACATGGTTCACCAACCGTCGTTTTTCTCTGACTATGGGACGTGGCTCACCAACCGCCATTTTTCTCCTTCTCCGATGGGACAGGACCACCAACCAGCCAAGATTCACGTAACCCTCACGAACCCTGCGGACATTCCTTTCTCACGGAACTCCATGTGGTCGCGCAGAGGTCAACCCCCTGTAAAAGGGAAGGTCCACTCAAGAATAAGGTAATGCAAACTCATACACTTGCTACCCTGATACCCAAAAGAAATTCCTATCTTTCTGAGGGCTCATCTTTTCTCCTAGAGCTCGTTTGAGCTCTTCCTCAGCTGTGACCCCTATTACTGACTTGAGCGGCGAAGGGTTCCCATCGAGCTTTCCTTCGGTCTTGAGACTTTTTGTAGGTGAAGGACAGTAAATTAAGCAGCTCTCTTCTCCTGACGTTCAGGGCCGGTGATAAGGCGTCATCACAAGCCAAGTTACATAAGTCTAGCTTTAATCCATCACCATTCATGGGTGGGGCTGAGTTAAACCCTTGAGTTATCGAGGAGGCTCTGAACTTCATAATCCATGCCATGGTTCACCCACAAAGCAAAGCAAAGAAAAGAAAATAAATCATAATCTTATTAACTCCACCAAATCCGGTGAACCTTTCAAAAGAAATAATCCCATCGTTCAACGATTATTATTATTCCGATGGAGCGGACGGAAAGGCAATGAAAAGATTTCACAATAGCTTTAAGAAAAAAGCGTTATTCCTTGGCCGTCGATCTGCCATCAACCACGTAACCCGACAGCAAATTCAACCGCAAATCGCTCCATTTCGAGCGGATCCAACTCGACAGACAGCTGGACCCCACCCCCATCCCTGGCCGCCACCATCACCGCCTCGCCGCTGTGGTTCATCGAGACCAGCTCCGCCCGGCTCGGCCTACCCCACCCAAAGTCGGTCTCGTAGGCCCTGAACCGGGGCGAGGCGACCATGTTCACGAACGAGCCCATCGGCGGCGGCGGCCCCGACGGCATAAGCCAACGCTCGCAACCCTTCAACGGCTCCTTCACGGACTCGGACTCGGCGATGTACGTCCGGAGCGCCGAGCACGCGCGCGCGAACCCGTCCTCGGCCAGAAGGTCGGCGGTCCGGACCGGGACGTGGCACCTCTTGACGCAGTTCTCGAAATATTGCTCGGGGACCGGGGGGTCGAGCCGGGAGCGGCAGTCTACGAAGAACCCGAGGCAGGCGTCCTCCTCCCGGTTCGGCGACTTCGACCGGACGTAGGCGGTCCAGATGAGGGCCGAGAGGACCACAAAGGTGGAAGGTGGTCGGGTTCCGTCGCGTTGCACGGCGCGTTCTTTTAGGGTGGCGATGCTCTGGGCATCGATCGCGAAGGTTCGGCGGGCGAGCTTGGCGCTGCCTTGGCCGGGTCGATGTGGGGGAGGAGGCTGTTCAGTGGAAACAGAAGGTTGAGGCAAATTAATCATGTACAACCATGGACTTATATGTCACCACCCCATCTCGGTGTCGGCCTTGGCAACGGCCTCGGCGTCGGCCTCGGTAACGGCCCTGCAACGGCCAGATTCGCCCAACAACGGTTCAAACCGTCCAGAAGCCGATTTTTCAAAGGTAAATCAGTCCAGATCAGATAAATTCGACCCTTATCTTGGGGGAGAAGATTAGGGATCCAGCCAACAGGTTTTGGATAAGATTTGGAGGGAAAACAAACCTTATCCATAAGCAACCAATTTGGAGATATGGATAAGATCTTAAGGTAGTTTGTTGAGAATCTTAGGGATTATCCAAGCTATCTTTGGAGCTATTCTGGATCAGATTTCAGACGTCCTATCCAGCAGCGAAGAGTCCTTCATCAGCCAGCTAGGAGGAGATAAGATTTAAAGATGGGCGGTGGCCTTTTTGGAGACGTTGCATGGGATAAAGATAAGATCAAGGGGGATCTTTGGATAAGTTTGCAGTAACCTATAAATAGAGGGGGATGAGGTCTACGTGAAGGGTATTAGATCAATCCATGAGAGGATTAGATGATAGAACATGAGAAAGAGAAGATCTGATTGGGAGAAGATCTTCCTACGTTCTAAGGAAGGGACACCCGAGTGGAGTTCGGGTGGCGAGCGGCTGGAGCAGGTCTAAGTCAGGAGGACTTAGGCGAGCACGGGACGTGGCCGATACGCACAGGCGGTGCGAGGGTGCGAGGCTATCTATAGGTCAGTTTCGTTGAGTGAGGTTGGGGCGGGCACTTTGAGAGATCTTTGTTAGGACAGAGAGGAGTGCTTTTGTAGCCTACGGGCAACCTCATTATTTTCTAAGTTAGTGGAAAGTTCTTGGTTGGGAAGGCTTTGCCTTCCATATATCTTGGTGTTTGGGTGGGACTTTGTTCTTCGGGGATTTTTATTCATTGTTCTGGGGTAAGGCTGGTTAGGGGAAGGGTTTCTCTAACGCCATCACCGTTAGACGCAAGGACCTAGTGGCCATAGGGAGCGCTTGCGTGTGCCAATTGAAAGCCCAGTGACAAGTTGGTATCAGAGCCAGGTTGAAGACAAGTTCCAAGCAAGCCCAATCAGATGGCGAGAGCGGTAGGAGACCGCATGACCCGTTTGGAGGGTATTGTGGGAGATCCAGGAGAGGGATCAACCATGAATCTTGTAGCTGTATGCGCGGAGTTGAGCATACAGTTGGCTGAGTTGCGCACTTCGCACGACCAGTTGATGGAGGTGCACACGCCTAGGCATTGCGTGGGAGAGCCTAGGCACGGAGGCATGCGGTAGGAGGCGGCAGGTGAGATGGCTCGGTGATGGGCTATCCAACCGAGGAGGCATCAGGGGGTGCGCGTGGCAGGTGGCCGTGTTGGGACTCGGGAGGCTTTGACCAGGAGGGCCAAGGCAGGCGACGACGAGGGCATCGACATCTCAGCGGGGGGAGGATTGTCACCACCCATCTCGGCGTCGGCCTCAGCAACGGCGTCGGCCTTGGCGTCGGCCTTAGCAACAGCGTCGGCCTCGGTAACGGCCCTGCAACGGCCAGATTCGCCCAGCAATGGTCCAAACCGTCCAGAAGCCAATTTTTCAGGGGTAAATCAGTCCAGATCAGGTAAATTCGACCCTTATATTGGGGGAGAAGATTAGGGACTCCAGCCAGCAGGTTTTGGATAAGATTTGGAGGGGAAAACAAACCTTATCCATAAGCAACCAATTTGGAGATATGGATAAGATCTTAAGGTAGTTTGTTGAGAATATCTTGGGGATTATCCAAGCTATCTTTGGAGCTATTCTGGATTAGATTTCAGGCGTCCTATCCAGTAGCGAAGAGTCCTTCATCAGCCGGCTAGGAGAAGATAAGATTTGGAGATGGGCGGTGGCCTTTTTGGAGACGTTGCATGGGATAAAGATAAGATTAAGGGGGATCTTTGGATAAGGTTGCAGCAACCTATAAATAGAGGGGGATGAGGTCTACGTGAAGGGTATTAGATCAATCCATGAGAGGATTAGATGATAGAACGTGAGAGAGAGAAGATCTGATTGGGAGAAGATCTTCCTACGTTCTAAGGAAGGGACACCCGAGTGGAGTTCGGGTGGGCGCCACTAAACGACCAGGGAAGGTTCGTGAGGTTGGCGAGTGGCTGGATCAGCGAAGAGCGGCTGGATCAGCGGAGATCGCAGCGGCCCAGGTCTAAGTCAGGAGGACTTAGGCGAGCACGGGATGTGGCCAATACGCACATGCGGTGCGAGGGTGCGAGGCATCTATAGGTCAGTTTCGTTGAGTGAGGTTGGGCGGGCACTTTGAGAGATCTTTGTTAGGGACAGAGAGGAGTGCTTTTGTAGCCTACGGGCAACCTCATTATTTTTCAAGTTAGTGGAAAGTTCTTGGTTGGGAAGGCTTTGCCTCCTGTATATCTTGGTGTTTGGGTGGGACTTTGTTCTTCGGGGATTTTTATTCATTGTTCTGGGATAAGGCTGGTTAGGGGAAGGGTTTCTCTAACGCATCACCGGTAGACGCAAGGACCTAGTGGCCATAGGGAGCGCTTGTGTGTGCCAATTGAAAGCTCGGTGACATATAAGCACAAACACTTTTTTAATCAAAAAAAATTATTTTGTGGTATATTTTAAATTATTAGGTAGTAAATGACATCAAAAATTCATCACATAGAACTTTACTTTTTAAAAAAAAAGAAAAATCATTGTAAATAATATAAATGCATCATGCTAAGACCTTGTTAACAGGCCTATGGGCAATAAAAACAGAAATTTTTAAACAATTTTCTAGGCGGTCATCTTCGGAGGCCTTCTTAAGCGGCTTAGTTCTTAAGCGGCCTTGGCTTATTGGGGCATTTAATTTTGTTCGCAGCTCCGCGTCCGTCATAATGAAGAGAGAGAACAAAGGAAAAAAGTGCTATATGATGTGAATGTGTTCTCTCAAGACCGCCTTTTGTCATTAACGTCCCATAGGCAAATCAATGGGCAGCATTTAATGATAGACAGAAAGAAATCTTAAATGGCCTTTTATGACCACGAGGGAGAGAGAGACGGCAGAAACCTAAGCGGCCTTTTCCTCAATGGCCATCCTAGGCGGCAGTCCTAGATGGCCTTTTCTTTGTCATTAACGTCCCATAGGCAAATCAATGGGCAGCATTGAATGATAGACAGAAAGAAATCTTAAATGGCCTTTCGTCTTATGACCACGAGGAAGAGAGAGAGACGGCAGAAAGTCCTAAGCGGCCTTTTCCTCAATGGCCATCCTAGGCGGCAGTCCTAGATGGCCTTTTCCTCAACGGTCATCGCGGCCTTTTCTTCTACGGCCTTCCTCAATGGCCATCCTAAGCGGCAGTCCTCAACGGCCATCCTAGGCGGCTTCGGTTTTAGACTCCCAATGCCACCACGACGCATTTATGTGCCAGGGCATTTATGGACTTATTAAAGGCCATATGCATTTATGGCTGTTACGTTGACTCCCTTTTTAGCCCCACGACGATGGCTACTTATCGCATTTATGTGCCAAGGCATTTATGGTCTTATTATTAAAGGCCATATGCATTTATGACTGTCACATTGACTCCCTTTTTGGACGTAAAGGTGCTTCGGTAATAACTTCGGGACCCGTCTTTATCATAGGCGGTTCCGAAAGCTTCTCTTAGCTAGATGGCCCCGACACTCCCAGAACGGCAGCCAAGAGCAGCCTAGATGGCTCCGAGCAATCCTAGACAGTCCCCGACACTCCCATGACAGCGGCCAAGAGCAGCCTAGACGGCTCCGAGCAATCCTAGACGGCCCCCGACACTCCCATGACGGCGTCCAAGAGCAGCCTAGACGGCTCCGAGCAATCCCAGACGGCCCCCGACACTCCCATGACGGCGGCCAAGAGCAATCCTATACGGCCCCGAGCAATCCTAAACGGTCCCCGACACTCCCATGACGGCGGCTAAGAGCAGCCTAGACGGCTCCGAGCAATCCTAGACGGCCCCTGAAACTCCCATGACGGTGGCCAAGAGCAATCCTAGACGGCCCCGAGCAATCCTAGGCGTCCTCACCGAACCCAGGTCCCACAGATGCCTTCCCGACCTCAGCCAGCAACGGCCTCATGGAGCAGAGGCCCTAGGCGGCCACCAGCATCCCTAGGCGACCTGCTTCTCCCAGCCAGCAAGCTCTCCCAGTCGGCCATCCACGGTGGCCCCTCGCCCAACGGCGCGACCTTCTGCGAACCCTCCGACTCTACATGCCAGGTAGAGGATATGGTCTCCATGGCTCATCAGGGGCCAGGTCCAGGCAATAGAATTGGATGAAGGGAAGATATAGCTTCTCCACGTATCAGATGGCATATGCATGAGCCAGAGGCATCCTTGAGTGGCCTATGGGTCCGAGGGTACTATTAGCCTTTATTTAATTCAAGAAGGGACTCATGGAGACTAAACAAGGACTCTGGCCAAGATCAATGTACCAGAAAAGGCCAGCTGTACGCACTCGATCTACGGATGAAATCATGACTTGCATGAGCATCGACAGGTGGCAGCACCTCAGGTCTCACAGATATCAATCCTGACATTTTATCTACCAAAAGTCTTCAATCATCATGACACCCCCAACCACTTAGATCCAAGCAAACCCCAAAAGTCATGGTCCATCATGAGGCCTCACGTGGCTCATTTCCAGTAAATGACAAAGATCCAAGCCTCTCAAGCAGAAGAAAAAGTTCAAAGATAAATAAAAGGGGTAAGAGGGACCTCCGACCAGGTAACTCAAAAAACTCAACACGCTCATTCTGAGCCCCTCTCTCTTTCTCTTTCGAGCTTGCTCAAGCTTACGGATGTTGCCCAAAGCACTAACTTGAGCGTCGGAGGGTCCCCACCGGAATACCCAGCCGTGGGACTTCTTGCAGGCTTTGAAGACAAAGGAAGGGCCCCGATATTTCTATGGAGGAACGGCCGACGCTCAAGGACGCCAGCTCAAAGTGATCGGGCATCAACATATTGGCGCGCCAGGAAGGGGGGACGCACTGAAGGAAGGAAAGCTCTGTCTCCCTGAGCTATAAGTCTTTGTCCCCTCTAAGATAGCCATGGTGGTGATGCGCATGCTAAGGTCCTCACTAATCATGCCGGGGGGCATCCACATCGCACTGAGCAGCAAAGGACCGCTCTCTCTACTCCTCCCTCACCACCAACCTTAGTTGCTTTAATCAACTAGCTGGCTATCCTCAATCAATAAGTTCAAGCCTTGAATGCAGCAGTTCATGAGCTGCAGAAGCAACGCTCATTGGCTACTCGGCAGCAGCCCAAGCCTCTCACATCGCCCATGATAGCTGCACCAGTTAGCCAGCGATTCACCCACGAAAAATCTCGTCATAGAGAAGCTTATCGCCATCAAGCTTCACTTAAGCACCGCCACTGCGAAACTTTCAAGAGACGTGGTCTCCTGCCTTTTGCTCATCTTCTGAGTCATCTGGGAAGGACCTTAATCATGAGATGAGGAGGCATCTGGATGAACAACACCGGCGGCTGGAAAAGCTCAGTCAAAGGCTCAACAATCAGCCAGAGGTGGACTGCAACATGGGTAGTAGAATAATTTCAAAAAGGGATGAACTCGAGACATTGTCCATCACCTCGGACATTCATGGGCATTTTAATTTCTGGTGGTAGTGAGCCGAGGGTGTTAGTGCAATTAATGCAAGGTGGAAGATGAGGACAAAAGGCTTTGACTATTGACTTCACCTTCCCCCTCTCTCCCTTCTCTCTTTTCTTGACTGCACGGATTTCGTCTAGCTGCTCTCAGACTTCAGCAATAAGGACGACCAATCTCTTCAAAGAAAGAGCTCTCAAGCCCAAAAGCTCTCAAGCCTTTAATCGATGACAGCATCAAACACGACACCAAGACAAAAAGCTACGAAAGCTAAGTATACTGCACCAAAAAAAAGAAAAAAAAAAGAAGAGAAAAAAGAAGTTTTTCATTCAATTTCTCAAAAACCACTCGGGCCGGCCAAGCGACCGCCGAGGTAGTTTTCCGATGGCCCCACGATCATAAGGACACCCCCGGACTGGTGCGGAAACCTTCGAGGCGGTTCAAGTCCTATGGTCTCGGTGGCTCCGAGTCAAACTCCCGGACCGACCGAGCGACCCCCGAGATATTTTTAAAATAACTTTAGTGGTCCCGAGATCATAGACACCGGACCAATGCGAGAAACCTTCGATGGTTCAAGCCCTATGGTCTCGGCAGCCCCAAGTCAATGCCCGGGCCGGCCACGAAACCCCCGAGGCGGTTTTAATTTGGCCCATCAATAAAGTCTCCCGAGCATGGTCCCATCACAGCGACTCTCGGGTCACCCTTCGGGGTTCAAAAGGAACCTGAGCCTGGTCCAAGCACCCTCAGGTCACCCTCCGGGGTTAAAGGCTCCCGAGCATGGTCCCATCACAGCGACTCTCGGGTCACCCTTCGGGGTTCAAAAGGAACCTGAACCTGGTCCAAGCATCCTCAGGTCACCCTCCGGGGTTAAAGGCTCCCGAGCATGTCCCATCACAGCGACTCTCGGGTCACCCTTCGGGGTTCGAAAGGAACTTGAGCCTAGTCCAAGCACCCTCAGGTCACCCTTCGAGGTTAAAGGCTCCCGAGCATGGTCCCATCACAGCGACTCTCAGGTCACCCTTCAGGGTTCAAAGGAACCTGAGCCTGGTCCAAGCACCCTCATGTCACCCTCTGGGGTTAAAGGCTTCCGAGCATGGTCCCATCACAGTGACTCTCGGGTCACCCTTCGGGGTTCGAAAGGAACCTGAGCCTGGTCCAAGCACCCTCAGGTCACCCTCCAAGGTTAAAGGCTCCCGAGCATGGTCCCATCACAACAACTCTTGGGTCACCCTTCGGGGTTCAAAAGGAACCTGAGCCTGGTCCAAGCACCCTCAGGTCACCCTCCGGGGTTAAAGGCTCTCGAGCATGGTCCCATCACAGCGACTCTCGGTCACCCTTCGGGGTTCAAAAGGAACCTGAGCCTGGTCCAAGCACCCTCAGATCACCCTCTGGGGTTAAAGGCTCCCGAGTATGGTCCCATCACAACGACTCTCGAGTCACCCCTCGGGGTTCGAAAGGAACCTGAGCCTGGTCCAAGCACCCTCAGGTCACCCTCCGGGGTTAAAGGCTTCCGAGCATGGTCCCATCACAGCGACCCTCGGGTCACCCTTCGGGGTTCAAAAGGCTCTCAACATTTTGTTTCTGCCCTAGCGCATCATTACGGCCTTAACGGCTTTATTGCAGCCTCATCGGCTCTATCAGCCTTAGTGGCTCTATCCCTCTACTCCAGCGGCATCATTACGGCCTCAACGGCTTTATTGCAGCCTCATCGGCTCTATCAGCTTAGTGTCTATCAACCTTAGTGGCTCTATCCCTCTGCCCCAGTAGCATCATTACGACCTCAGCGGCATTATTATAGCCTTAGCGGCTCTATCAACCTCAACGGTTTCGTTTCAGCCCTAACAGCTCTATCAGCCTCAACAGCATTATTACAGCCTTAGCGGCTCTATCGCTCTGCCTCATCGGCTCTATCAACCTCAACGGTCTTATTGCAGCCTCGTTGGCTCTGTCTCTCAGCCTCAGCGGCGTTAGTGCAGCTCCATCAGCTCTATTTTTGCCTTGCCAACTAGTTGACGAGCGTCCCCCCAAAAAATTGGACGTATGCTACTTTAAGTGACGGGCACAAGGTAATAAACTTACCCCCAATGTTACTTAAAAATTCTTTACACTCCTTCAGCTTGGTTAGTGCAGGACCTACAAGCTCAAGGAGTGTAAGGGGCATCTAATAGGACAAGTTAACATGCCCATGGGCAATAAAAATAGAAATTTTCAAACAATTTTTTTAGGCGGCCATCTTCGGCGGCCTTCCTAAGCGGCTTAGTTCCTAGACGGCTTTTCTCTTCAAGGACGCAGTGGTTATTTAATTTTATCTGGCGTTCTTCATAATGAAGAGAGAGAACAAGAAGAAAAAAAGAGCTATATGATGTGAGTGGGTTCTCCCAAGGACCGCCTTTTATCATTAACGTCCCATAGGCAAATCAATGGGCAGCATTTAATGATACAGAGACAGAAGGAAATCCTAGGCCTTTCATTCTAAGCGGCCCCTTCCTCAACAATCCTAGGCGGCCTTTCATCCTAGTCGACAATCCTAGGCGGCCTTCCTAGGCGGCCTTTCATCAACAATCCTAGGCGGCCTTTCATCCTAGTCGACAATCCTAGGCGGCCTTCCTAGGCGGCCTTTCATCTTAGGCGGTAGTCCTAGGCGGCCTTCCTCAATGGCCATCTTAGGCGGCCTCTTCCTCAACGCCATTTATGTGCCATAATTTATATGAAGTCAAACTATTATACTCTTTATCCACAATCATTAGTAATTTTTAGGAGAATATGTTGGGGAGATTGTTGAGAATTTGTTGCCCCAATCTTATTGATTTTGATGATTACCAAAAGCCAAGCACATTAAAAGATGTAATGAGTTTATTTACATGAGCAATGAATTTATTTAGAACAATGAATGAGAATGTTAAAGTATTACTTTAACCAGTTTGAAAGTAACTTCAAGCTCCATGTTTAAGCTTTCAAAAAGAAATTTTATACTTCATATTTTAATCAATGAGTTTTTGGAACATTTCTTGAATTGATTCCTAATGTCAATATTATTATATTCAAGTCAAAAATTGATTTAAATAAATCTGGAATGAATTTAAAGTCAATCAGAAAATTCTCTGATTTTTGATACGTTCCGGAGCCGACTCTAGAGTTTCAAAGTCGACTCCACTCAGAATACAGAAATGACTGTCTGTCTCGAGTCGACCCCTGTGATTTCATGAGTCGACCCCCGATTCTGTCGAGCCGACTCCATGACTGTGTGAGTCGACTCCGCTCAGACACCAGAGGTGTGTTTTTCTGAGCATTTCGCGAGTCGACCCCCAACTTTTCATGAGTCGACCCCCGACTGTCAGGAGTCGACACTTTATTTTTGATGAGTCGACCCTTTGACTTTCTGAGTATTTCTATTTTTGGTATCTCGACTTCGAGCCGACTCGCGGAAAGCATGAGTCGACTCCAGCAAATCTGGGCGAAATTTTTCTGAATGCCAACTCAGCGTCAACGGTAAGATTTTTAATTAACGGCTATTTTTTCTTATTTCTAACGGCTATATTTTTGCAGAATCTATAAATAGAGAAGCCGTTTTCAAATCAAATATATACAGATAGAGAGATATTCACTTCAAAAGAAAAGAAGAGAAAAATCGAAAAAACAGAGCTTCATTTGAAAAAATCCGTGATTCAAAATAGAGTGAAAGAAAAAGTGTGAAATCAAAGGAAGCTCCTTCTGTGCTCAAGCTCAACAATCCAAGGAAGCTTCAGAAGAAAATCCAAGAGCTATTCAAGAGCAAATCAAAAGATTTTCTACATTCAAAGAAAAGCTCAAATCAACTCCTACGAACAGTCCGTGAAGAATCCGAGCTGAGGCCCGATTCTACACTTCAAAGGAGTTGAGGAAAAGAAGAAAAGAAGAAAAGTTCAAAAGCCAACCAACTGCAAATCAGGCTTTTTTAAACTTTATTCTTATATTTGTTTATCTGCTCATTAAGAAGCATTGTAACTGAAAAACAATATTTCTATTCTTTGTGTCTAGTTCAATCTGGGGGATTGAACTAGTGGAGGTAGTCTTACCTCGGTACAAGTTTGGTAAAGCTTGTGTTAGGGTTTTTGTGCTGGTGAGCCCTTGAAAACCAGTTGGGTTCGTTGTGATCCCGGGAAAACAACAAGTTTGAGTTGTGAGCTTGTAAAACAACTCTGCTGTAATCAAGGAAGATTATAGTGTGGACCCAAGTGAATCTTGGGAGTGGACGTAGGTGTTGGATACACCGAACCACTATAAAATCTTTGTGTTTGCCGTGCTTTCATTGACTCTTTCTCTATCTCTGTTTTATTCACTGCACTTTGTATTTACATTGCCTTTACCTTCATTCCTCTTAAGCAAACATTTTTAAAAGGCTAATTTTTAAAGAACCCAATTCACCCCCCCTCTTGGGTTATCATCTGGGCCAACAGAATATATTTTGTTGGGAGGTAAAATCGTCATTGCATCAATATCCGTGCGAGGCGGCTAAGGCCGACCTCCTCCCTTCGGCCTCCCCGGGCTTCCGTAGCTCGGCCTTCCCGGGCTCCTGTAGCTCGGCCTTCCTGGGCTTCCGTAGCTCGGCCTCCCCGGGCTCCTGTAGCTCGGCCTTCCCGGGCTCCGTAGCTCGGCCTTCCCGGGCTCCTGTAGCTCGGCCTCCCCGGGCTCTTGTAGCTCGGCCTCCCCGGGCTTCCGTAGCTCGGCTTCCCCGGGCTCCCGTAGCTCGGCCTCCCCGGGCTCCCGTAGCTCGGCCTTCCCAGGCTCCCGTAGCTCGGCCTCCCCGGGCTCCCGTAGCTCGGCCTCCCTGGGCTCCCGTAGCTCGGCCTTCCCGGGCTTCCGTAGCTCAGCCTTCCTGGGCTTCCGTAGCTCGGCCTCCCCCGAGCTTCCATGACCCGGCTTCACTGAACGCCCCACGATCCAATACCCACCTCCGTGGAACCTGATGCGGGAGAGCCTCCCCCGAGCTTCCATGACCCGGCTTCACTGAACGCCCCACGATCCAATACCCACCTCCGTGGAACCTGACGCGGGAGAGCCTCAGCCTACTGTAACGGCACCCTAGACAAGGAATCATACTGAGAAGTGGTCTAGAACCTATCAAGGCCACCTGAGACCTACATATCTACCAGATCTCAAGCCATCAAGGGGCTCTCCCAGCCGTCGATCCCCTAACAGACAAGATACGGATCCCAACAGCCCCACAACGGCCTGATTCGATCCACTCCCGTATCCTAACAACCTCTGAACCTTCCAGAAGGCGCTCAAGATCCAGGTGACAGTCTATAAATAGGACACTCCCAGATTCCCTCAGGTACGCACATTTCGCGCGCGCTCACACCTTCACTCCTCACTCTCCTGCTCTCTCGCCGGCAGCTCGTCGACGCTTTTGCCCTTTAGAGCTCCCGATTGGCCGCCCCCGGAGAGGCCTCCCGGAGAGATCCACCTCCCCATTGTCTGGTTGATCGTCGATTTCTTCTCCACTGACTTGAGCATCGGAGGGTCTTCCGCGGAGGGCCACCCCCAATGCCTCTCGCGCAAGGACTTTTGTGCAGGTCCGCCCCCCTTTGGAGATCGACCATGCCCGAGTCGGAGGACGGATCCCGGCGACAACAGATTGGCGCTAGAGGAAGGGCCTCAAGTCCCATTAAAACTTGAAAAGAGGAGATAAGGATCAAAATCTGGAGTAGAACCTCTCTAATGGCCAATCGAGAAGAGCAACTTCTGAAGCTCAAGATCATGTCGCTTCCCAGAGGCCTGATCCGACAAGCGGTGTGGCGCCGCAACCACCACCAGTCGAAACCCTGTCACCGCCTGCCATCCCGGTGACCCAGGACCAGTTTGCTTCGCTGGTCCAGCAAGTTCAAACTCTGACCCATCTGGTCCAGGAGCGCCTCATGGCTCCTCCTGCTCCACACTTTCATAAGGAAGCGACAGTTCCTTCTTCGCCGGCGACCTCCTCCTCCAGTCCGTACAAATTCGCGGACCCCCCACACCGACCCAGAGGGGATAAGCCGATCCCGCGAGGCGGTCACAACAGAGATCCTTCCAGATCTCGGCGAGCCCAGTCTCTCTCACCGGTGACCTCTCACCATGATTCGACGTCGTCTCTGCGATCCTCTCGCCCAGCTCTCCCTCTGGCTGGCGAAGAGGAGATCCATCGTCAGATCCAGGAAATGCGTCAAGAGCTGGATGCCGCCAAGCAGGCCCATCCGCCCCAGCTCAAGGTGGAGCAGGGCATCCCTTTCTCTAAGAGGATTATGGAGGAAGTGATTCCCTCCCATGTCAAGTTACCAGTTGTCGAGCCTTACCACGGCTCTTCTGACCCGGACGACCATCTTAGCAGCTTCCGGTCAATAATGATGTTCCACGAGCATCTGATGCGGTCCTCTGTCGCGCCTTCCCTCCACCCTTAGAGGATCCGCCTGAACCTGGTTCAATGCTTTGAAGCCAGGTTCTATTGATTCATTCGACGAGCGAGCCGCCTTTTTATTGGCCAGTTCGTCAGCAGCCGCCGCCACCGACGGAGATCCGACTCCCTCTCTGAAGTTAAGCAGAGAGAGGGGGAGTCCCTGAGAAATTATCTTGGCCGTTTTAACAAGGCCATGTTAGAGGTGGACCACCTCAACCATGAGGTGGCTATGTCTGCCCTGGCTGGGGGAGTCTCGAAGGAGAGCGACTTCTACCTAGCTATGGAGGTCAGCTACCCCCCCAGCCTCTCGGAGATGATGGCCCTGGCGGACAAGTATGCTAGGGTCAAAGAATCGTGGAGAGTTGCCCGCACTGAGCAGGCAAAGAAGAAGGAGCCCAAAGTTCCCGACAGACACCGTCCCGCCCGGCAACCAAGTCCGCCTCGCCGCCAGAGAGTCCCTCCATTGCCGCCAAGGAATCGTTCCCGAAGCCCTCCCAGGCGATTCAACCACTACACTCCGTTGACCATGCCCCGGGCGCAAATCCTCATGGAGATAGAGCGCCAGCTCCCCTGGCCAATACCTCTCCGAGGGAACCCGACCCAAAGAGATCCTACCAAGTACTGCTGCTATCATAGGGAGCACGGTCATGACACTGAAGAATACTGGCAGCTAAAAAATGAAATCGAGAGACTAATCCAGCAGGGGCGACTGAATCAGTTCAGGAGGGCGCCCGAGCCACAACAACAAGGAGGTGACCGACAGCTCGAACTTCAACAACCTCCTCCTCCACCAAATCCACCCGTGATAGGCCGCATTAACATGATTGAAGAGGCCAACGGATCGAGCCCCAAGGGCGACAGTGGTGGATCGCGCCTAAGAAGGCACGGACGTGCGAACTCTCCTTCTCCGATAATGACCTCCTAGGGATACAGCTCCCCCATGATGACGCACTAGTTGTATCCCTTAATTTGAATAACTATGATGTAAGCCGAATCCTAGTTAATAGTGGAAGTTCGGTAAATGTTTTGTACCTCGGTGTGTTTGCCAGGATGAAATTACTCATGGAAAATCTTCGAGCCGTGGATTCCACCTTGATGGGATTCACAGGCGACGTCATCGTCGAGGAAGGGGTCGTCACCCTGACGGTCCGCGCGGGAATCTGGCCCCTTGTGACTATTGTACAGACAGATTTCCTAGTGACCGACCTCAGATCCCCATACAACGCAATATTCGGCAGGCCCGGTCTAATGTCCCTCAAGGCAGTTGTCTCCATCCTGCATCTATCCATGAAGTTCCCCACGAGCGAGGGGTGGGAGTTGTTCGGGGAAGTCAAGTCATGGCTCGGCAGTGCTTTGTCACAAGCCTTCAGTCTAGAATGCCAGAGGTTGATGGCTAGATGCTCACGAGGACTTCGCCGAACAAAGGGGAGAACCGGCAGAGGAATTGGAGGAGGTACCGCTGGATGAGGCTCGTCCCGACCGAACCATAAAAATCGGGTCGCTGCTCAAAGAGAGCCTCGACACAGATTGATCAGGTTCCTCCGAAGTAACGCTGACATCTTCGCCTGGTCTGCCTCCAACATGCCAGGGATCAGCCCTGAGGTTCTCGTCCATCATCTCAATGTGGACGAGATGCACAGGCCCGTCAAGCAGAAAAAGAGGAGCTTCGCCCCAGAGCGACAAAAGGCCATTGAAGAAGAAGTAGACAAACTAATCAAGGCCAACTTCGTCCGGGAGGTAAATTATCCGACCTGGCTATCGAACGTCATCATGGTGAAGAAGTCGAACGGCAAATGGAGAATCTGCATCAACTTTATCGACCTCAACAAAGCCTGCCCGAAGGACAGCTTCCCCCTCCCTCGGATCGATCAGCTCATGGACGCCACCTCAGGCCACCAGATGCTGTCATTCATGGATGCCTACTCAGGCTACAATCAGATCCGAATGGCCCCTGAAGATGAAGAAAACACCGCCTTCATAACCGACCGAGGTACTTACTGTTACCGCGTTATGCCTTTTGGTCTTAAAAATGCAGGTGCCACCTACCAGAGGCTGGTCAACAAAGTATTCAAGGAGCAAATCGGCCGGAATATGGAGGTGTACGTGGACGACATGCTGGTCAAAAGCAAGGAGGCATCGCAGCATGTCGAGGACCTCACAGAGAGCTTTGCCACGCTGCGCAAGTACGGGATGAGACTCAACCCGACCAAATGTGCTTTCGGTGTTAACTCCGGGAAGTTTCTCGGCTTCATGGTCTCCCAGCGAGGTATTGAAGCCAACCCCCAGAAAATTCAAGCTCTCCAACAAATGGCGCCCCCGGCATCTGTCAAAGAGGTCCAACGCCTAATCAGGAGGATAGCGGCCCTAAACCGCTTCATGGCGCGGTCGGCCGAGAGATGCCTCCCCTTCTTCAAAACTCTCCGATCGGCCAAAAACTTTCAGTGGACTCCCGAATGCCAAAGGTCATTTCAAGATCTCAAGAAGTACCTTGGCTCGCCCTCACTCCTCAGTAGTTCGGCCCCAGGGAGACCCTATTCTTGTACCTGGCTGTTTCGGAAGGTGCGGTCTATTTGGTGCTGATCAAAGAAGAAGGCAAAGTCCAAAAGCCGATTTACTATGTCAGCAGGTTACTCCGCGATGCGGAGATGAGGTACAGTAGAATTGAAAAGATGGTGTTGGCTTTAATCACCTCAGTTCGGAAGCTGCAGCCGTATTTCCAAGCACATTCCGTGACGGTCCTGACCGACCTACCCATCAAGACGGTGGTCCATCGTCCCGAGACATCGGGGAGAATGACCAAATGGGCCATCGAGCTAAGTGAGCATGACATACACTTCCAGCCTCGTCCAGCCATCAAGGCCCAAGTGCTAGCCGACTTCCTCCTCGAATGTACCATCCTGGAGGACGGTTCTACCGCAAACTTCCCCGAAGAACCAAAAGTCGGAGCCCGGTGGCTCCTCCATGTCGACGGGTCATCTAATGCCCATCACTTCGGTGCGGGTTTGGTTCTTACCAGCCCGGAGGGAATTGCCTTTGAATATGGCATCCGATTCTCCTTCCCGGCCTCCAACAACGAAGCCGAGTACGAAGCCCTGTTAGCCGGTCTCCGAATCGCCCACAATCTGAAGGTGGAAAAGCTTAATGCCTTCACCGACTCTCAGCTGGTGGCCGGCCATGTGCGGGGAGAATTTGAAGCCCGAGAACCGAACATGGTTTGGTATCTTCAGGAGGTACGGAACTTGCTTCCACATTTTGCCGAGTTTGAAATCATTCAGATTCCCAGATCCGGGAACGCTCGCGCCGACCTACTCTCCCGATTGGCGACCGCGGAGTCAATGGATGCTGAGTAAAAGTTCCACCTGGAGACTCCGGAGAAGCCCAACATCACGAAGCCGACCGAATAATGCAAGTTGAGGCCGAACCATCATGGTTCGACCCTATCCTCAAATATCTCAGAGAAGGGTCGCTTCCGTCCGACCGAAGGGAGGCTAGAAAGCTGAGGTTACAGGCCACTCACTACATGCTGATTGACAACCAGCTTTACAAACGGTCTTTTTCTATGCCGCTGCTTAGATGCCTTCGCCCGTCCGAAGCAGATTATGCCCTGCGCAAGTGCATGAAGGGATTTGCAGCAACCATCTGGGAAGCCGGTCCCTATGCCACAAGGTGCTGCGACAAGGCTACTACTGACCGACCATGCAAAAGGATGCGGACAACCTAGTCCGAGCCTGCGACCCCTGCCAGAGGCACTCAAGCATCCAAAGGCTCCCTTCCGCCGAACTAGTTTCCATATCCTCTGCTTGGCCCTTTGCCAAATGGGGGATGGACATCCTCGGCCCATTCCCGCTCGCCACAAGACAGCGGAAATTTCTATTCGTCGCCATCGACTACTTCACCAAATGGGTCGAAGCGGAAGCAGTTGCACAAATTACCGAGGCACGAGTCAGGGATTTTGTTTGGAGGTGTATCATCTGCCGGTTTGGCCTCCCGCATACCTTAATCACCGACAACGGTAAACAGTTCGACAACTCTAAATTTTGCCAGTTCTGCGAGGAGCATGGAATCCGTCACCACCTCACTTCGGTCGGGCACCCACAAGCCAATGGAGCGGCCGAAGTGACCAACAGGACCCTCCTTCAGGGAATCAAAGCTCGCCTCTCCAGAGCCCAAGGCAGGTGGGCGGAGGAGCTGCACCATGTCTTATGGGCCTACCGCACAACCCCAAGAATCCCGACAGGCAAAACCCTATTCCGAATGGCTTTCAGTACAGAGGCCGTTATCCCTGTGGAAGTCGGCCTCCCATCGTTGCGGGTGGAAAGCTACTCAGAGGAAGCTGGCAACAAACAGCTCCGCACCAACCTCGACTTGGTAGAGGAGATCAGAGAGAAGGCTCGGATCAGAATGGCCACTTATCAACAAAGGGTAGCCCGTTATCACGCCTCCAGAGTCAAAGGGAAAGCCTTCCTACCCGGCGACCTTGTCCTCCGAAGGGCCTCTATTTCCAAACCACTGGAACAAGGAAAGCTGGCGCCGAACTGGGAGGGCCCGTACCAAGTAGCGGAGATCATCGGACCGGGAACCTACAAGCTACAGGATTTGGATGGGAAATCCATTCCCCGGACGTGAAATTCGGACAATCTTCGAAAATATTATCAATAGGGTACGTCCTCTCCGAGTCTATTTTCATATGCCTCATTATATCTTCCTGTCAGCACATTTTTCAATGCAAATCATTATGCACTACATTGCCAAAAGTTGCAAAAAGAAATAGATGCTGCTTACCCATCCTCGGCACGACCGAGCTACTTGTCAGAACAGGAATTCTCCGAACCTCGGCTGGGCCGAGCAACAAATTCTCCGAACCTTGGCAGGGCCAAGTAAAATATTCTTCGAACCTCGGCTGGGCCGAGCAACAAATTCTCCGAACCTTGGTAGGGCCAAGTAAAATATTCTCCGAACCTCGGCTGGGCCGAGCAACAAATTCTCGAACCTCGGCTGGGCCGAGCAACAAATTCTCCGAACCTCGGCAGGGCCAAGTAAAATATTCTCCGAACCTTGGCAGGGCCAAGTAAAATATTCTCTGAACCTTGGCAGGGCCGAGTAAAATATTCTCCGAACCTCGGCTAGGCCGAGCAACAAATTCTCCGAACCTTGGCAGGGCCAAGTAAAATATTCTCCGAACCTTGGCAGGGCCAAGTAAAATATTCTCCGAACCTCAGCTGGGCCGAGCAACAAATTCTTCGAACCTTGGCAGGGCCAAGTAAAATATTCTCCGAACCTCGGCTGGGCCGAGCAACAAATTCTCCGAACCTTGGCAGGGCCAAGTAAAATATTCTCCGAACCTCGGCTGGGCCGAGCAACAAATTCTCCGAACCTGGGCAGGGCCAAGTAAAATATTCTCCGAACCTCGGCTAGGCCGAGCAACAAATTCTCCGAACCTTGGCAGGGCCAAGTAAAACGTTCTCCGAACCTCAGCGAGGCTGAGTAAAAATTCTTCAAGTTAAGACACCGGCTGAAAGCCGAAGTGCGTAGGCCCCGATTAAGGCCGAGGGACTTCCAAATAGTCCCCGAAATTTCCGCCGATTTAAAACGAAGCACGCTGAGCAAAAAAACCGTTGACACACAAAAGGTAGGGCCCATTAAGCCCCGCGTAATCGGCCCAAAAGCCCCGAGCAGAGCCAGGAATCCCCCTCTGCTACTAAAATCTTTGGGTAACGCCCCTATAACCCATCGATCAAAGCGTCTATTTCGACGCGTGAACCAGTGGAGCCATGCCGACTCCCTAACTATTACGCAATGACATGTTTAAAAGCAAAAGACTCTTGAAAAAGGAAGGTCATCTGAACAAAGCCTCTTTGCATTAATCCGAAAAGAGGGAAGTACACAAAAAGAGAGACAAGAAAAACAAAAGCAACGGAGGCCCTAAGTCAGGGGTCGGAGTCGCTTCCAGATGCCAGCAGATCCTCCAGGCGCTCGGTGAGATCAGCAACCTGCTGGCGAAGCGATTCGACCTCCTCCCTCTGCCGGTCTACCACCCGGCGCAGGGCCTCCGCCTCCTTGGTCGACACGTCCATGTACTCCTCGACGACCCTTACGAGCTGCTGATTGCTCGCAAGGGTCGACGCCAGACCCAGCCCGTCGATAGTGATGGTGGTGCGCCCCCTCTCCAAATACAGCAAACCGTTGAGGGATGCGCGTAACTCGTCCGAGGATCGCCCTTGAGAAGCCATGGTCTGACACTATTTCATGACTTGAACCAAGGGATGACTGAGACCACACCCTTCGGTCATATTTATACTCGTCAGGCAGGTATCTCAATCGGTCACGCCGTAGCTACCGACCTATGAGAACTTGCCACGTGTCATCACCTTAATGACTGCAGAATCCGAGGTACCGCACTCCATCCTGAGTGAGATCGGTAAGTGCGGACTGACTGATCGGGAATCTCCCCGAGCAGAATACTTTCCGATCTGCCGCCCCCCCCCGTAATAAATGCTCACAGCACTTCCCTAAGCTCCTTTTTCGGGAAACGCAGAGAGAAGAAATCCGACGTCTGGCCAATGACTTGTCCCCTCGGAAAGGGTAACGTCATAAGTAAAGGAGCGTGACAACATACCGCTCGTTCTGCCCAGGTGCCCCCTCACCAAGCGTCATAGAGACCATACACTACGGCTCATAATGGCAGCTAAGTCATTTCTCTTAGCCCTGAATCTTCGAACCTCGGCGGGGCCAAGTAAAACTTCTCCGAACCTCGGCTGGACCGAGTTGTAAGTTCTCCGAACCTTGGCAGGGCCAAGTAAAACTTCTCCGAACCTCGGCTAGGCCGAGTTATAAGTTCTCCGAACCTTGGCAGGGCCAAGTAAAAGTTCTCCGAACCTCGGCTGGGCCGAGTTATAAGTTCTCCGAACCTTGGCAGGGCCAAGTAAAACTTCTCTGAACCTCGGCTGGGCCGAGTTATAAGTTCTCCGAACCTTAGCAGGGCCAAGTGAAAGTTCTCCGAACCTCGGCTGGGCCAAGTTACAAGTCCTCTGAACCCTGGCAGGGCAAGTAAAACCTCTCCGAACCTCGGCTGGGCCGACCTACAAGTTCTCCGAGCCTTGGTGAAGCCAAGCGCAAATTTTCTGAACTTCGGCAAAGCCGACCTGCAAAAATGCGAGCTCCGACAAGGACGAAGCACAAAATACCAAACTTCGGACCGAAGTAAGGAGCGTATCTTGCCGAATGATCCCTAAATTGTCGCTTGTGAACCTTGATTATTTCGGATAGCGCGGGATCTTCGCCTAAGAACGAGCGAGGCACCCATGCCCAACAGCAACAATAAACTTGGCACATAAGAAATAGAGATTGAGAAACAGAATAAAACTCTCTTTATTGCCGTCAAAACCGGTTACAAATGCCTGAAAGGCTTTACAAGAGCATTGAAATGCATGAAATAAAGACAAATACAAAACTCGGCAACTGCTCCAAAGCAGACCTGGGCGACCGTAGTGCTCCGGCATCCGACCGCCGAACCAGTTAAGCCGCATCCAGTCAGCTCGAGCTGATATAGCCGGGCGACATGGACCAATCGTTGCGGCCAGCTTCAGTAAATAATGATATCTCGGTGACCCAACCGAGATATTTGGGTGGCCATCCCAGACCACCCAACCGAGGGACCCCCCTGGCGAGCAGACAGGGAGCCAGCGGACCATGGCGTCGGAATGCTCTCCCAAATCGAGTATGCACCACCCCCACCTTGCCGTGGCTCAAGGACAAGGCGTCGGCGGGCAGCACACTTTCACCCCCTCCCCATGTGGCAAAAGATTTCCCGGGCGGACGAGCCCGGGAATCCGAACCAAGGGAGGAGGCGAAATTCACTCAAACCATGGGGAGCCCGCGTGCACTCCCTACCGTGCGTCCCCAAAGGGGAACCACAAAGGTCACACTGGAAGAGTGTATGTGCGCTCTCCGTGTGATCTCTGCGCCCTCCATATGCGCTCTCCATATGATCTCGGGACTCATCCCCTAAGGGCGAGCCATCCTTCGGCAACTCCTTCATCGCCCCAACTATCCGAGGCAAAAAGCTTGTAAGAGAAAAGCTCAGTCCTCCCACTCGCAACAACAGAGAAACGAGCATGATGAAAGCTCTAGTGGAAAAGAAACTTTTGGGGATGGCTTAGCACTACCCCACTTTCCCTTTTTTATAGGCCTAGAATGGACCGGGAGCAATCGCCAAGGTTATAAGCCCCGAGATTCGAACACCTGGCCCATACCTCCACGTGGCCTCCCAGGATGAAAGCGGTGCCCTAATGCGCGCCAAGCCCACCGCCTGAGTTATGACATATACGGAGATTTCCTCTTGATCCCGAATCGCGATCATTAAATGCAGAGGATCGCCCACTAGCTGGCAGGTTCAGGAGATCATCCTACAAAAATAATGTCCTCCAATGGTAAACGGCTGCGTGCGCCGCACACCAAAACGACCTGCATGGGAAAAGAGCACCTTTCGGAAAGCTCCAGAGCAGCTTTATGTTCCCCACAGCGCCGTATCATCGATTTTGGTAAAATAAAAACCGATTTGCCTGCAGAATGGCAGGGCGCTGGCAGAATAACCAAATGAGCACGAAGGCTACGTAAACTGTTCTTTCAACGAAAAAAAAATGACCGAAGGAAGCGAAAAACACTTCGGCAACCACCCTCATACGTCGGCCCTAGCCGACCTACTTTGCTTGTTGGCCCTAGCCGACCTATCTTGCTCGTCGGCCCTAGCAGGCCTATTTTGCTTGTCGGCCCTAGCCGACCTATCTTGCTCATCGGCCCTAGCCGACCTACTTTGCTTCTCGGCCCTAGCCGACCTATCTTGCTCGTCGGCCCCAGCCGACCTACTTTGCTCGTCGGCCCTAGCCGACCTATCTTGCTTCGCCCGACGGCCCAAACCGACCTACCTTATCAATCGATCTTAACCGACCAACTTCATTTCTTGAATTTTTAATTGAGACTCAAACCGGGCCAGATCGCTTGCCGATTCGCCAGTCAAGGCTATCGCCCCGCCTTGGGCCGAGCCAGTGCATTCCCTCAATCCCGAAACAAAAATGACCAAGGAATATCAACGAGCCGCAAGTCGCTCACGATTGAGGCAAGACTGGGCGACAACAGGGCCATACAAGGAAAAACACTTAAATGAAAATGGAGGTTTCATTCATTGAGAAACATCGGTCAGACTTTAAAAAAGTAAAATACAGGGGTAGCTCCTAAGGTCCAGGAGCCACGTCAGTTTTGGAGGAGCTCTCAGTTACGTCCGCAGAGGTGTGACTAGGTTCACCTCTCTCTAATACCTTTGCCCCTCCAGCAGCCGTTTGCGATCGTCCATCGGAAGCTGCGGCTTCGCTGGGACCCGGGGCAACACCAGGATCGGTATCGGAGACGTCGACATATTCATCCTCCTCTTCTCCTTCGGACTCACCGTCATCGGGAGTATCCAGAAAAGAGAGATCCCATTCTGGATGCTCACTGGATATCTTATCTTTACATTCTTCCATTCCAAGTTGGAAGGCGTCAACGCCGATAGCATCCTGCTTCCCCTTGAGTATGGCGAGCTGCATCTTAGCCTCAGCAGCTTGCTTCTCAGCCTCCGCAACTTGAGCCCGCAAAATGATGTTTTGCTCCTCAGACTCGCTGGCCCGCGTCTCGAGTTCTGAGCTCCTGTTGCGGTTGGACACGAGCTCACCTTGGAGAGCCCGAATCTCCAACTCTGACTTGCCATCTGAGAAAGCCAAAGTCAATCGGCATCACAAGAGACCAGTGGAAGAAACTAAAAGGGGGAAAAAGTGGGGTCGTACCTCCTCCTCTCGTCTAGCCAACCTCTTGGCCAGCTCCTCAGCCTCACTCCTGGCTCTTGTTCTGTCAGCCCCGACCAGCTCGACTCTCTCCTGCAGAGTATTGATTCTCAACTGTTTGGCTTCGACCTCCTCCCGGGCTTGGGATAACTCGTTACTCACCCGAGCTATCGTCCCCTGGTGCCATTTAGCGCCCTCCCTTAAGTGAGTAATTTCGCCATCGCGCCGCTTCAACTTCTCCTCCACTTCGCCAAGCATTCTGGTCAAACGTCTTCTTTTGTCGGCAGCTTCCCTTCCCAGCCGACCCAGACTTTCACCATGTTCCCGCCGCATCGCCGCCACCTCCGCGGAATGTTTCGATTCAATTCTAGCCAGCTCCAAGCACGCGTTGTCGTTCTTCGCCAGAGTTCCTGTAACTCCTCCACTCTACGCTTTTGCTTGGACACCTCGGCCAGGACGACCTGGTGTGCCGCCCTTATCCCCTTCAAACTTCTATCACTCATAGCCATAAGCTCTTCGAACTTCTCAGATACTTTCAATCGTGATTGGAGTTCGGCATTGTCTCTCCTGGCCTGAATGTTGGCCCCCGTCGCCAAACTCAAATGCCAGCACATCGCCCGAGAAAGCAAAACGCTATGCGAGACAAAAGATGAATAAAAACCCACGATGGGGGTCAATCAGGAAACATCCACCGCACAAGAGAAATAACTCACCCGCGAGGCATAGGCCCGAGTCATCCTCATCAAGGTCGTATTGTCGATATCGGGAAGGAGATGGACACTTTCAGCCACGCCTTGCTGACCGAACGCAGCATCAACCAGCTCCAAATCTGCAAACTTGTCCACCGAAGGATCTGCACCCGGATGCAAGGCCGACCTCATTAAGGCGAAAATGCCTCCTCAACACCAGCGCTCGAACTGCTGGGCTGACCGTCCCCGCTGAGGGACCAACCTGGGCGACCTCCGTCTGAGAGGCCCCCAACTTCCTAGCCTCTTCTATCAAGGCCCTGGCTTGGACTTCTTCGGATAATTCGGCTAGCCCAAGCGCCAGCCTCCCCAAAATCTTTTTCGAGGGAGCTCCCAATGCGGGACTCCCACCTTGCTGCGTCCCCTCTTCCGACGCACCTTTCCCGGTCACCACCATCTGCGTCTCCGCCACAGGACCCCCCGAGGCCTCGGCCCGGCCTACCACTTGCGCCTCCCCTGCAGGCTCCGCCGAAGCCTCTATCTGGCCCGCTTCCTGAACTACCGCGAGCAACCCGACTTCACTACTACCGGACTCCCCTGCAGAGAGACCAAGAGGGAGCTCTCCTTGAACCTCCTTGGCTGCAGCTGTCCCTTCCCCCTCTCCTGCTGGAGCCGGTGGTGATCCCGCGGGGACGGAAGGCCCCACAGAAACGACCGCCTTCGCCAGATCCGTTGCTGGTTCCTCTTTCATAGGGGACGCGGTCAGACGAACCAACGAAGCCTCGTCTGAGCTATCCGATATCTCTAACACGGGAGGACAAGGGATCATGGCTTCTCCCCCCAAACCCTCCTTCGCCCCCGGCGCTCCTGTCGTAACCGCTCCGATGTCCGGCGAGCTTCTTGCGGAGGTATGGGCCCTTTTCTCGGGCCTGCCGCTATCCGCGCCGCTGCTCTCCCCTGGGCGCTTTCCTCTCTTCCTCTTGGCAAGGCTCGACAGTGCCGACCTCTTGGCTGAAAGAATGAAACACGCACGATCAGATCCAAACACATTCATCAGGAAAACGCACAGCGAAAAAAGGTAACAGGGAGAACTCACCTTGCGGGTCCTGGGAGCTGAGCCCGGCTGCGAAAAGGGCTCCCTCCGATAACAGGTCATTGGCCGAAAACACTTGGCCATTGCGGAGGATGTCCAAATCCCTCTCCTCCTGCGTTGACAAAATTGGATGCGTTTCCGCATCCCTAACAAAGTTCCCCCATTTCCGAGGGAAGTCGGAACCAATGTTCCCCTCTGCTATAACGAACCGGCTCTTCCATCCCTTGATGGAGGACGGTTATCCACAATAACGTTGAAGGACCTCCGGGGCCCAATGTATGGCCATTCTGATTTCCTTCCAGGTATCAGATGTAGCAGGCGCGAAAAAGGGGAAGAGTGGCGACAATCTGAATTTGGTGGCACATCGAGATGAATCCGATGATGCTCCGCCAACTGTTTGGGGCCACCATCGCCGGGCAGATGTTGTAGTGGGTCATTATCTCCTTCACCAAGGGATGGAGAGGGAAACGAAAACCTGCCTTCAAACTGTCTTCATAAACGAAGACCCCGGACTCCAGATCTCGCGAGACCCTATCCCCAGACTCCGACGCCCGCAGAACGACATCTGAGGGCATGCCATACCATTGGTGAATCCTTCCCAAATCCTCAGCTACAATCTCCGAAACCATATCATCGGGGCTCATCGCCATCTCGATTGAGAAAAACACCAGGTAGAACGACGAGCGTCGAGAAGGATGAAAGGCCAAACTTTTCAAAAAACAAGACGAGAAGATGCTGCGAACATGCACATATATATATATATAGTACGTCTATCGCCTTGCTTCCCCACTAAGGAAGCTGCCTTGAGAAGACGGGGCGTCCCGCTCGAGGTGTTCGGAACCGCCTCGACAAATGCCCGATCGATCGGGATTCGCGACGTGGCGCATTCCCAACCGTCACTTTTGAGAGAGCCTTACCCCCGAAGGCACGATGACCCTGACGCATTAATTAGGGCATCATTGCACGGGCTGTCTAAACCAAAATGTCCCATCCGGAACACGCCGCTTGGACTTATACTCCCTATGCCCGAACCTACGCTTCGAACTAGGGAGTGGAGGGCATGTGTTGGGGGGTAAAATCGTCATTGCATCAATATCCATGCGAGGCGGCTAAGGCCGACCTCCTCCCTTCGGCCTCCCCGGCTTCCGTAGCTCGGCCTTCCCGGGCTCCTGTAGCTCGGCCTTTCCGGGCTTCCGTAGCTCAGCCTCCCCGGGCTCCTGTAGCTCGCCTTCCCGGGCTTCCGTAGCTCGGCCTCCCCGGGCTCCCGTAGCTCGGCCTCCCCGGGCTCCCGTAGCTCGGCCTTCCCGAGCTCCGTAGCTCGGCCTCCCGGGCTTCCGTAGCTCGGCCTCCCGGGCTCCCGTAGCTCGGCCTTCCTGGGCTTCCGTAGCTCGGCCTCCCCGAGCTTCCATGACCCGACTTCACTGAACGCCCCACGATCCAATACCCACCTCCACGGAACCTGACGCGGAGAGCCTCCCCCGAGCTTCCATGACCCGGCTTCACTGAACGCCCCACAATCCAATACCCACCTCCGCGGAACTTGACGCGGAGAGCCTCAGCCTACTGTAACGGCACCCTAGACAAGGAATCATACTGAGAAGTGATCTAGAACCTATCAAGGCCACCTGAGACCTACATATCTACAAGATCTCAAGCCATCAAGGGGCTCTCCCAGCCGTCGATCCCCTAACAGACAAGATACGATCCCAACAGCCCCACAACGGCCTGATTCGATCCACTCCCGTATCCTAACAACCTCTGAACCTTCCAGAAGGCGCTCAAGATCCAGGTGACAGTCTATAAATAGGACACTCCCAGATTTCCTCAGGTACGCACATTTCGCGCGCGCTCACACCTTCACTCCTCACTCTCCTGCTCTCTCGCCGGCAGCTCGTCGGCGCTCTTGCCCTTTAGAGCTCCCGATTGGCCGCCCGGAGAGGCCTCCCGAGAGATCCACCTCCCCATTGTCTGTTGATCGTCGATTTCTTCTCCACTGACTTGAGCGTCGGAGGGTCTTCCGCGGAGGGCCACCCCCAATGCCTCTCGCACGAGGACTTTTGTGCAGGTCCGCCCCCCTTTGGAGATCGACCGCGTTGAGTCGGAGGACGGATCCCGGCGACAACATATTTGAACAATTTTAATAATATTATTAAAAAAGGGCAACGGATGTTCCACCGCTAATGACTCACCGGTGGCTTCCACCGCAAGGCGTCACGCACGATCCCGTCGCTTCTCGGGTATTTGATCATCGCCCGGTCAAACAACGGCGTTGGCCGATCTTCCAGCGATGAGCCCCCAGCAGCTCGGCAGCACGCCGCCCACGCCTCCATGAACTGCCAGACGGCGCGGCCGTCGACCACGGCGTGGTGCATCGATGCACCGATCACCACTCCACCGCCGCTGAACTTCGTCACCTGCACCGCAAACACCCGGCGCCGGCAACTCTCGCGTGTCCAGCTCCGGCAAGAGCTGGCGGAAGGACTCAACGTCATGATCGAGGTTACCGGCCAGCCGGCTGAAATCCCCGGTGGCCTCCGCCTCCACGAAGGAGACGCCTGCACCGACGGCGGAACAGTCTATCTCGACGTCGCCGGTGGTCGGGAGTTCGATGAGCTTGCCGGCGAGTGGGTAGAACTTCGACAAGGTTCGAGAAAGAGAGGATTTGAGGGAGTGGACGAGGGTGGGGAAAGGTGGG
>UESW01004804.1:449644-507143 GCA_900491605.1 Calamus simplicifolius
TATAATATAATATAATATAATATAATCAAGTATATTATAAAGTATAGTTAATATAATTATATATTTTTATTATTAATATATTTTCAATAAAAATATATTATTTTGACATAATTTTAATGATGAATAATACAATGTTCCAGATATGGACGCTGGCCCCTCACGAGCTAGAGTTACACCCACATCGTCTGTCAGGAGACGTAGAACCCAAGCGCCTGAGGTTATTGAGGTTCCTGAGAATCTTGTTGCACCATCGCCCCCAGATGAGACAGCAGACAAGGACATCCCAGCTATGGATGTTGATGATGATGAATCGGATGGGCCTTGTCCAGGCGGTCCTGATAATGATTCTGTCCTTAGGGGTTTCAAGACACATATTGCAGTCTCCATCTGGAGGCAACAGGTAAATCGTTGTTATACTGTATTTTATTTAAAGTATTATTTCGATGCTGTTATGTGTTATTCATGTTATCCATTTATATTTCACAGGAACAGACTCCACTTAAGTGCATGAACATGCTGCCAAAGTAGGTGAGTGGCAGTGGTGGGCATCAAGGCAATCGAATAGGAGATTCAAAGATATAGTTACCATTCGGGTCTTCTTGAGCTAGTGCATTGCTCTTATCGGTTTGCCGATAAGATTCTTGTCTCGGACTTTGTAGAGAGATGGCAGCCCGAGACGAACACCTTTCATCTTCCCTTTGGCAAGATGACAATCACGTTGGATGATGTTGCCGCCATACTAGGGATTAGTGTCATGGGTGCCTCAGTGTCCTTGTCGATTGATAGGATGAGTGATCGGGATGCTGAGGACCTCCTAGTATAGCTATTGGATGTATCACTGGATGACGCGCGTCAGGAGGTTCTATCAGTCCGCCGTCAGTCTGTGAGGTTAGAGTGACTGAAGAGTCATTTTCAAGATATATCAGATAGAGATAGCTGTCGTAGGATAGAGTGTGCGGCACGAGCGTTTTCTTTTTTTGTTGGGGTGTACACTTTTTGTTGATAAGAGCGAGACGAGAGTGCCTATAGCTTATCTTACTCTGCTTCGGCATTTGGATAGAGTGAGGACATATGCCTGGGGTGCGAGTACCTTGGCACATTTATATCGGCAGTTGGGGATTGCGTCTAGGGCATCAGTTAGACAGATCAGTGGATATATGACGCTTCTCCAGGCATGGATTTATGAGCATTTTTCCTTTCTCACTCCTCACCCAGCCCTGGACTATACTGATGCTAGGCTCCGCATACACCGATGGATGCCTGGCAGTCCGCCCCGTACTACGATGGACCATTTGGTGATTCTACGCAAGTCATTGGATGTATTGAGGGCAGATGAGGTATGTACCATAGGACCATGCATTTGTATATTTATATAATTTGTCATACATTATGAAACTGATTACACTTTAATATAATGCAGGTAGTTTGGGATCCCCATTGTCTTATCCGGGATGATCGTCCATTCCTTGATATTGCATTCTTTAGTGGATGCCTGAAGTGCATGGATGTCGTAGAACCCTATCATCCTGAAAGGATTTTACGATAGTTCGATAGGATATAGACGATCCCCGTGCGCCACTAGCCCTTGAGCAAGCCAGTAGAGGATCGACAGCAACATCGTACCGCATTCGGTACATCTTCTATGAGCAGTTATGGGAGAGGTGGGAGGATCACCTGCTGAGCCCAACGAGCAGGAGCCATCCGATGACCCGATCCTCAGATTGTGTATCAGGATTTTTGGAGTGGTATTCTCGGATCACGCATCTGGCAGTTCACCCTCCGGAGAGCCGATCCAGTATCTACTCCCGATCACATCTCGATGATGCTGATGCTGACGTGCAAGGTCGGCGTATTGCAGATGCGCTTGGCCTTTGCACTAGCATACTTGATATGGATTGGGAGGAGGCTGCTGCATCATAGGAGACGCACATGTATGATGTCATATCGCAGATTGCACATGTGTTGCAGGGTCAGCATATCTCTACGGTTCAGCCTGTTCAGCCTGATGTTCCTGGCCCTAGTCATGCATCGCCACAGCAGTACAAGCATCGATGACGGCGTGGTGGGGATCCCTGATGTACCTCATGTATTTTGTATCTTTTAGCACATGGTGCATCTTTTTGTAAAAGACATTGAAATTTGAATGAAATTTTACTTCCTTTCGGCTCAATTTGAATGAAATTTTTTGAATTAATATAAATATGTCAAACATTATACAAAATTGATTGTTGCAGGCAAAAGGACATCTACAACTCAATAGTCTTGCTAATAATAACATTCGACGAGATCGTTTATCTGAACTGGTGAATCCTAGATTCATATGAAGAAGCCCATCCGGAAGCACAGGGTAAATGATGTTTTTGCCAATTGCTTGCTATTGGGGGAACGGGATGATCCGATAACAGAAACACTTGCAAAATATATAAATTAGTAAACATAATAAATTATTAGTCATTTAAGGATGATTAAGAGTTGTTTAATTAATACCTCCACAAAATGATTGCCATTAACGAACGCCACTGCAATATCTTTGCGGGATAAAGGAGGAAGAGGCACCGATCGTAGAGGTAGGAATGTAAAACATTGTTGCAAGGAGAGGTGGTATAGGACAATGTTATAGCGGGACGCTATAACGTGCCCCATATCCGGCATAGTCATCCACCGATCAAAAGGTAGAGCATTATCAAAATATGATAATGCATGCTCAATCTCCTCAAACCTCCCTTCGACAGCAAATATAGCGCGATAGTGCTCTGAATGACTTTGTAAGTCATGTAATAAATCCTTCATAATACGGAGCCAATCCTCCTCTCCAAATCCCAGCAAGTTAGCTATTGCTCTAAATCCGCAGTTGCCGTCAGCTTTAACAGCCAAGTATCTGACACATACCGTAAAGCATCTGGGTAGGTACTAAACTCTCTCTGGAGTTTTGTCCAGTTATCATTAAACTCATCTTCTATGGTGGACAATACAAGTATATTCCAAGTCATTATAAACTTATCCCATTTCTCCTTTGTTTCAAATAACCTTTTGCACTGGGCCAAAACATTCCTACTAATATGCCTGAAAGAATTATGCCCTGAAAGCCAATCACAGTTGTTGTATCAGTGGAAAAATTTATAATTTCTCTCAACTCAAGAATGATAATAGAGGCAATTTTATATTTCATCATATGCTATGTCTTATATTTTTTATGATGAACCCCATAGAATAGGGCAATGTTTTTAGGGTTACAAAGATAACAGTGAGACCTAAAACCGATAAACCCTAATCTAGAATATTCCTAGTCATAGGATCATCGATTTGGGGATCGATGAATCCGGATAGACTAGCACATCTTATGTATGCTCGATTATGAGGGTGGTTGGTCTCACGACCACTTGTGTAGGGACACTAATACAAAGATTTGGGTACTGATTAGGTTATGAGTTCACTGAATTGATCCGACAGGAGAACATCAAATGGAAGTTTTACTTACTTGTCATAATAGATTGTTCTCTAAGTGGGAGTTGTGCAAGTAATCCTTAGACCTGAGACCACCATAGTATCTTGTGCACATGAATCCATATTTTGGTTCATATTCATTTATAACAAAAGGTTATGTATGGGTGATGCTAGATATGAAGGATTATGTATGAAGGTAATGAGTAGGTCAATAAGGAATCGATGACTCCTAGTAAGATGAGTATTTATCCCAAGTAATCTCATCAAATGTTGACTCAGAAAATCTTTGATCAAAGTATGATGAAATTAGAAAAGGTTTTCTTATTTATCATCGGTTGAGTCTTCATTAATGATTAGATATTCAAATTGATTAAGTATGAGGTTTTGACATTTATCCATTCCCATCACTTAATCAGGATAAAGAAATATCGAAGGATTGAATTGCACGGTAACTTGCCACTAAGGGTATTTTGGTAATTTCTATCAAATTTCTCATCTTCTGGGTAGGCATGACACATTGCTAGATGTCAATCTTGTCTTGTAGGTTTTTATAAATCAATTAGATTGATTTCATAAGTTAATTTGAAGGTTGGTCCAGATTGACAGTTTAAGTTAGCCCGATTTGACCTGTTCAGATAGTCGAATATATAATTGGGCTAAATCAAAAACCTACTGCTGGCTAGATGAGGAACCCAGAGGGTCACACACAATAGAGAATTAAAAGAAGTTGAAAATATTTTTATTAGGATTTTTGGATCCTAATTGGTTGGCCAAGATCGCATACTAGCATATGTGGGCTAACCCGAGCTCCTGACTTAATCTGTTTAGGTCCATTTGCTTGCTGATTATGTTAATAAATTTAAGTTGGATTTAAATTAACATTAGCCATATGTTGGGCAGCCTATCTAGAGTTTAATCTAAATTTATGGGATTTTTCTCAATTTTTTATGATGATCAAATTCGAATTGGATTCGAATTTTAGCCTGATTTGGTTAGTTTGGGTTGACTTGGTTAGTCTGGGTTGACCCGGGGCCTTAGTCCTTTTTTGAACCATTTTATTTCGAATTTAAATGAGTTTAATTTATTAAATATTATTTAAATTAATTATAAAATAATTTAATAAATTAAATATTTAATATGTACTTGGTGGGGTTTGAACCGAAGACCCGTTGGACCCTTGGTGCCCCTCCGGAGCGGATAGAAGCGCTCCTCACGTAAAACGTTTCCATCCTTTCTTCGTGCCCCTTGGATGGCGCCCTTTCTCTCCATCCAACACCTCTTGTTGCTGCCCCTTCGTTTCTATTTAAAGGGGGAAGCAGATGGGATTCTGAGAACAGAAAAAAGAACAGAAAAAGAAAGAGAAAACAGAGAGCCAGTAAGCCCTCCTTCTCTCGTGTTCTTCTCCCCTTGTCTTAATGTCACTATCATATTAAGACAAGGCCTAAGTTGAGATAGAGAAAGGCTATTAGAGTGTGTAGAGGCTTGTTGGAAAGCTTTTAGAAAGCTTTTGAAGATGAGAAAGTCCAAAGAGGTATTAAAAGGCTGCATATGATAAAAAGGCTGTCAGGAAGGTTCTAGCAAGCAAATAGGAGTGCTTCTTCGAATTGATTCTCGTGTGGATCAACTTTGGAGGGCATACAGTTGTGTGCCTCTTGGGGATTATTGGATTTAGCAATCCATGTATTTTTCTTACTCCTTTATTTTAGATTTTAATTGATTTACTTTTTGAACTGCATAAAGGCGATCTTGAAATTAAGGCTTTTGGCGATGTTTGTTTTTCAAAATGATTAAAGTTTATGAAAAACATGCCTTCAAGCATCCCAAAATTTCCATCAATGTCATCTACATAGCAAATGTGTTGACGTAGGAAATACCCTCTGAATTGCATTCAATAGAGCCAAGTCTCTATCTGTGACTATCACCTCAGGCAGAGCATCATCGTTCATGACACTGCGCAATCTCTCTAATGCCCATGTATAATTATCTTCTCACTCAAAGTCCATATACACAAAAGCAATAGAAAATGTCAGGTCAGTTGATGTCACCCCGACAATCTCTAAGAGAGGAAGACGATATCTATTCATCTTGTAAGTGCAATCTATTATCAACACACGAGGAAATGCATGTAACAAGTCTATACTGCCAGGGTGTGCCCAAAACAAGTCACGCATAGCATCAGACTTAATACAATTCCTATGCCACTCAATGTATTTACACTCAGGTAATTTACCAAGAGGATGTTGCATCTAAGATCTCCCAGCAATCTCTACAGCCTTGCACCTCTGCTGTGCATTGTAGATTGTCTTCATTGTCGTAAAATTGAGGGCATCCCTTTGCTTCAAAGTAGATAATATGTCCTTAGGCAGAACCAAACTCTTCGACATCTCCACTAGCATTGTAGTCTCCTCCTTAGATAATCGTCCTGCATATGAGTGCCCCTCGAGATACTTTGCAGCTGGATGATTGTGCACACCACACATGACCATTAACATCCAATCATCTGCAGTGTCCAATTTCTTTCCTCTTAAGGCAAAAGGACATCCACACTTCTTAGTGCCACTGGCCCTGGTCCTTGATCCTTTTTCCTTGATGTGCTTACTTTTGCAAGTACCGCTCCTCTCGCAAGAAAAAATAATTTTGGTTTCTTAACATCGCTGCCCGTATCAGATTTTTTAATAATAAGGACAAATCCATTCCTCTTTCCGACTTTCCGACACCAATTACACATTTCTTCTCTACTTTTGAATATCTATAAAATAAATAGTTTTATGTTAGTAGACAATTTTAAATATTGCTCAGTCAAATAATATGAAAATAAATATAATTAAATTTTACCTTGTAAATTGTAAATTCATTTATGTAATCCATCACACAATCAGAGCCAATCACGCTGCATTCAGTTGAAGCATCGTCCTACACGATCAAATAATAATTTTAAACCCTAATCATAATTAATCCAAAAAAAATAGAGAATAAACATTTTGTTCGACCACTCAGGGCCGAATAGATTTCTTCAGTTTGGCCTTGTGTGGCCGAACATATTTCTTCTGTTCGGCCCACCAGGGCCGAACATGGTTATGTTGTTCAGTCCTGTGTGGCCGAACAGAGCTTACCTGTTCAGCCACACAGGGCCAAACAATGCACGAACCGAAAAAAAAAATGACGATGGGGATATCAACTAACCTTTGCGACCGTAGCACCTTTGAAAATTACTAATTGTTATCCATTGCTCGATTTAAGGTTGAAATTGCTTCAATCAACCTTCAAACGACGATCCAAGGACGATCCGAAGTGAGGGAGGCGGGAGGAGGGGCAGGGGATGGGGAGGGGCTGGCAGGGGCATGGGGGGCTGTTTTGGGGGGGGAGGGCTATTGAGTAAGAAGGGGTATTTTGGTCCAACCATTTAAGGGGCAAATATGCCATTTTTTTAAATTGACCAAGGGGGCCAAAAAGGAAAAGTTGCGGGCCAAATTTGTTTAAATTGACGAAGGGGGCCAAAAAGGAAAAGTCACGGGCCAAATAGAATTTTATATATATATACATACGCGTGCACGTACACAATTTTGAGCAAACCAAATATATAAAGTCAACCCAACTCTCGATAACGAAAGCAAGTCCTCTTTTCACATTACTACAAAGCAAATTTTCAACCATTTGCTCGAAAATAAAAAAGATTAAGTTGCTTAAAAAGCATAAAATCCTTTCTTTAAAGAAATTTAAGAACAAAAAGTAGCACAAATGAGCTAATAAGATAGCATCACTATACTAATAACTATATTATCCTTTGTGTTACCATATAGAAAGCAATTGTTAATTGGTGACTATGATTCCATCACTTGCCTCATCAAATTGCTGTTGCACAAGCTCATAAAAACTCTTTTGTTTTCCATCACTTGCTCCCCAATTAATGACTAGCTTTGATGGTTTCTATCTCGAAATTTTCATTTTGACTTTACCCTTCTCATTGGCTTGGATATTCTTGCCAACCCTTCTGAACCGTAGAACATTTTGCACCTTATTGTTGTCTAATAAAACAAAAGTTGTTAAGGAATGTGTTGATGCTGGATCACCCGATTTTTGTTTGTGGTTTTCAGGATCTCTTTTTCGAAGGAAGAAGCAGCCCCCTTCCCCCTCTCCTTCCTCCCTCTTATCCTTTTTCTTTTGTCCGCTTTATTATTATTATTATCTTTTTTTGTTTTAATTCTGGAGGTCCACGTGTAGGATAAGTGTTCATCTTGCATTACGTGATCATTCAGTGATAATACTCAATAAGGATATTAAGAAACTTGCTCATGAAGACATCCTTTTTATGATGATCTTGATTATCCCAAGGGAATGTCAGGGATAGTGGAGACGTCAGAGTTAGGAAAAGGGATCTGGCTCTAAAATAGAGGTTCAATGTCTCTTTTTAGTGTTTGTCTTATGCGAACCATTTAAGGCGTGATGATGTTTAGTATTTCTCGATTTCTGTTCCGAATATGACGGCTTATCTCGTTTAATGGTTCTGACGTGGGGATTATTCTTAAACCGGGGGATCACCTGAGGCTGGGGGCCGCCCAGGACTGGGGGCCGCCTAGACTCTGGAGGCCGCCCAAGACTGGGGGCCGCCCAGGATTGGGGACCGTCCAGGATTGGAGGCCGCCTAGACCCTGGAGGCCGTCCAAGACTGGGGGTCGTCTAGACTCTAGGGGCCGCTAGGACCGGGGGTCGCCTAGACCCGGAGGCCGCCCAAGACTGGGGGCCGCCCAGGACTGGGGGCCGTCCAGACTCTAGGGGCCGCCTAGGACCGGAGGCCGCCTAGATTCTGGAGGCCGCTCAAGACTGAGGGCCGCCCAGGATTGGGGGCCGTCTAGGATTGGAGGCCACCTAGACCCTGGAGGCCGCCCAAGACTGGGGGCCGTCCAGATTCTAGGGGCCGCCTAGGACCGGGGGTCGCCTAGACCCTGGAGGCCGCCCAAGACTGGGGGCCGCCCAGGACTGGGGGCCGTCCAGACTCTAGGGGCCGCCTAGACTCTGGAGGCTGCTCAAGACTGAGGGCCGCCTAGGATTGGGGGCCGTCTAGGATTGGAGGCCACCTAGACCCTGGAGGCCGCCCAAGACTGGGGGCCGCCCAGGACTGGGGGCCGTCCGGACTCTAGGGGCCGCCTAGGACCGGAGGCCGCCTAGACCTTAGAGGCCGCCCAAGACTGGGGGCTGCCCAGGACTGGGGGCCGTCCAGACGCTAGGGGCCGCCTAGGACCGGGGCCGCCTAGACCCTGGAGGCCGCCCAAGACTGGGGGCCGCCCAGGACTGGGGGCCGCCCAGGATTGGGGGCCATCCAGGCTGCCTTTTATTCATTTAGTTTAACTATTTTGTTCATTATCTATATCATATGCCCCCTCGCCCATTTTCCTTGTATACGGGTGTGGCACGCACGTGCAAGGGAGAAGGGCGGAAAAATTTGAATTTCGAAAGTTCAGTACGTGATAAATGTCATTTCGAAAAAAAGGCAAAAGGAGGGGAGGCGCGCATCTCTAAGAGGATGGCGTCTTTTCGCTTGTCCGGCTACACTGACGGACCATCATGTGTCCTTGCGGTGCCCGAAACGTCATGTCTGGCATCCATATATATTAAAAAAGATCATCCCTTTCCTTCAGTTTTCGATTTTGTGTATCTTCCTCCGTTTTTATCTTCTAAGCCCAGGTTAGTTGGCTTTCTCGTCTTCCTCTTCCTTTTTTCTTTATGGATCCTTCCGTAGATAAAAAGGTAAGGGTCCCATGAAAGAGCCCTCCCGAGAGGAGATTCTCCGAGCACGTCGACAGGCCTTGGGAGGGGTAATCATCCATGGGGACCAACCCGCTGCCCAATCCCTTCAACCCGTGCCTAGGTCGTTGCCTCAGTCTCTTAGGGTTCCTTGGTCGTCCGCCGGTCATGAGGTAGAGCCTCCTGCGGTTGTCTCTAAACTGGCTAGACCGGCGGACGTTGCTTCCGTCATGTCTTCACAGGACCTTAGAAATCTTAGGGTTCAATTTGGAGTTCCTAATGACATTCAGCTTTCTGTCCCTCTTCCAGAGGATAGGGTCACTCGAGGGCAACCAGGTAAGATCGCTCTATACGAAGAGTTTTTTAAGAGTGGTTTACGATTGCCGTTTCACTCTTTTTTTATAAATTTGTTAAACCGATACCATCTTATCCCTGCACAGCTCACTCCCAATTCCATACGTATTGTATTTTCATTTTTAGTTCTCTGCTCTTTTCATGGAGCTTCTGCTAGACTTTCCTTATTTAGGTCCCTGTATAGAATCCGAAACCCAGTTAGGGATGGGTGGTGGAGTTTTGCCTCAAGACCTAAAGGGTTCTTAAACTCAACCTCCCATCTAAGATCAAAGGGTGGAAGTCTCGGTTTTTTTATGCGCATTTGGAGGGGTTAGATGTGGATTGGGGTATTCCAGATACTAGCTCCAACCAGAACGCGAGTATTGAAGAGAGATCGCGAGTTATTTAATACTTTAATTTCTACAATTATTCCCCCTAGTAGGGAGTTGCTATCGGAGGATAATCTCCGTGAGGCTGCGTTCGTGCCGGTGTCGCTGGCTGCAGCGCCCGGTGAGCTTCGAAGAATTCGTCTTTCTCTTTCTCTTTTCCTTTTTAGCTAACCCTATGTTCATCATTTTGTAGCAATGAAGTTCTCTCGAGATTTCTTGGTATCAAAGCTTCGAAAGAGAGAGAGAAGTGAGCGTGATGCGCCAGCTGGGGCGAACCTAAAAGATCCCGTCATCTAGGATCAGACAGTCAGGTCCAACCTCCGGCGGTTATCCCTGAGGCGACCTTAATAGAAGATAGTGAAGGGGAAATGAGTCCTCCGATGGGGGTCCCGATAGAGACCCGTCGAGAGGGAGCTCCAGAGATCATTCCATCTCCCGTCAGAGCGTTGGGGAGTCTACAAGGGATGTAGAAACAGCTAAAGCGGACTTGCCAGGTCCTTCATTATCGACGGAAGTGGATGTTCCTGTTCCTGCCTCACCAGGTACTTTAAGGACCCCGCCTCAGCTCCCCAACCATCTAACGAGAATGCTGGATACAAAAGTTGTCTATCAGAGACAATCCTTAAACTCGCAATCCTGCCTAGATTCAAGACAAAATGAGGAAGGCAACATAGGCAGAAGCATTCGACACCATGTTCACAGCCGCACTGCAGGTAAAATCCGATTTTTGTCCCCTTTCTGATCAATGAACTTGGACACTTACTGAGTGCGTTTTGCAGACGTCTAATGGTCTCTTCGTACTGCGAGACTTAGACAGGGCCAAGTCTCGGAATGCTAGCCTAGATAAAGAGTTGGTGGATACAAGGGCCCGAGAATCAAAAGCATTGCAGGACCTTCGGGTCATGCAGGAGGATTATCGGACTGGAGAGGGAGGGCAGAAAAGGAACTGCAGAGTTTAGATGCCCAGCTATGTGAGGTCCGGGCGAGGTTGCTGCCAACGGAAGAAAAGTTAAAAGAAACTTCCCTCAGGCTGGAACACACGGAGAATCGAGCAGATAGCGCGGAGGCCATCGCTCGTGATGCCGTGGAAAAATTGGTTCTAGCCGAGAAGGACACCAAAAATGCTCTTGATAAAGTTGCAGCAACAATGGTGGAGGCTCAGAAGAAGATGGCTACGATCGAGGCGAAGCTCGGGAAAAGATAGCTGTGGCTGAGGCCAAAGCTCAAGAAAAAGTGGCCATAGCTGAAGCTAAAGCCAGGGATGCTATCAAGGAATACAAGGGCTCCCCAGATTTTGAAGCGGAGTTCCAGGAAGCTGCCCTAGATGCTTTCGTTGAAGGCTTTGAGAAATGCAAGCGGATATTGGCCCGACAGTTCGACTTAAAGGACCTCGAACGTTTTCGACCCGTGGATGACGAAGGAGCTTCCGATGTGGAGGTCAAAGACGTGGAGAGTGGAGCAGTGGCGACTAAGACTCTTGCTGTAGAAAAGCCTCTTGTCGAGGAGCCGGCTGTCAATCCTGATGCAGAGAAAGAGCATTCAAAGAATTGATCAAGGGTGTTGAGCTTTATTTTGATTTTAATTTTAGATTTGGTCCCATTTAAGGACCTTTTTGTCATGAAAATCTGTCTGCTGACAAGATTTTGCAAAGTTTCGCAGCAGATTAACTTTAAATGAATGGATGTTACTTTTTATTGATTTAGTATCATTTAAGATTTCCTCTGCTTAATTCTTGGCTCCTATTTGCGGATAGGACAATGGTGCTACTCGGTTTAGATGGCTCGCCAGTACTCAATTATCCTCGAGGTACAACTCAAAGCTATCCTAACCAAGGATTTATACTTTCTTAGGAATGAGTTATACTTGGACCGTAGGGCCATTGAGCCGTCTAGACCCTAGGGGCTGCCTAGGACCGGAGGCCCCCAGATTCTGGAGGCCGCCCAGGACTGGGAGCCGTCTATCTTAGTTCGAGGCCGCTTGAGTCAAGGACTTGAACCTCCTCAGGGGTGAGTTACACCGGCCTGGGGGTGTCCTTTGGACCGTAGGGCCATCGAGCCGTCCATCTTAGTTCGAGGCCGCTTGAGTCGAGGACTTGAACCTCCTCAGGGGTGAGTTACACCGGCCTGGGGGTGTCCTTTGGACCGTAGGGCCGTCGAGCCGTCCATCTCAGTTCGAGGCCGCTTGAGTCGAGGACTTGAACCTCCTCAGGGGTGAGTTACACCGGCCTGGGGGTGTCCTTTGGACCGTAGGGCCGTCGAGCCGTCCATCTCAGTTCGAGGCCGCTTGAGTCGAGGACTTGAACCTCCTCAGGGGTGAGTTACACCGGCCTGGGGGTGTCCTTTGGACCGTAGGGCCGTCGAGCCGTCCATCTTAGTTCGAGGCCGCTTGAGTCGAGGACTTGAACCTCCTCAGGGGTAAGTTACACCGGCCTGGGGGTGTCCTTTGGACCGTAGGGCCGTCGCTAAAGAATTATCTGAAAATCCGTATTCAAATGCATAGGATCATCTAATATTTGAATAAAAACATTACATTACTGGTAATACGGCCGGAGATTGTCTGCATTCCATGTTCGAGGGATTAGCTGTCCACTTAAGTCTTCAAGCCGGTAGGCTCCACGGTGAAGGACTTCTCCTACCCGATAGGGCCCTTCCCAGTTTGGAGACAATTTGCCCCCTTCCCTGGTTTGGATACCGAAGCTTTTCTCAGAACTAAATCTCCTTGACGGAAACTCTTCGAGCGGACGCGGGAATTATAGTACCTCGCCACTTGTTGCTGGTATGCCGCCATTTTAATTCGAGCCCGATCTCTTGCTTCATCGATGAGGTCAAGATTGGCCCTCAGATTAGGAAGGTTGTCCGCTTCGTTGTAAGTTTCCACTCGGCTACTTGGTAGGCCAATTTCCACGGGAATAACAGCTTCGGAACCAAAGACCAATTGAAGGGTGTTTCTCCCGTCGGTGTTCTGGGAGTTGTGTGATACGCCCAAAGTACATTCGGGAGCTCTTCTACCCACCTTCCTTTGGACGTATCTAATCTGGTCCTTAACCCCCGCAATATCATGCGATTTGTAACTTCAGCTTCTCCATTAGATTGTGGATGGCCGACGGAGGTGAATCGTTGCACGATACCGAGATCAGTACAGAAAGTCCGAAAGGTGTTGTTGTCAAACTGTCGGCCATTGTCAGTGATAAGGGTGTGTGGAATGCCGTATCGACAAATAATGGCTTTCCAGAAAAAGGTTTTGACCTTGGCCTCAGTGATTTTGGCGAGTGCTTCAGCTTCGACCCATTTAGTAAAATAATCAATGGCACTAGTAGAAATTTGCGCTGTCCTGTCGCGGGGGAAAGGGCCGAGGATATCCATACCCCACTGAGCGAAGGGCCAGGGAGAAGAAAGAGAATTTAGCTGAGAAGACGGTTGCCGTTGAATGTTGGCGTACCGTTGGCATGAATCACATCTTTTTACTAATTCTGTTGCATCCTCTTGCATGGTGAGCCAGTAGTATCCTTGTCGGAGAGCCTTGCGTGCTAAAGATCGCCCTCCAGAATGATTCCCACAGATGCCTTCATGAATTTCCCTAAGGACATAATCTGCATCTACCGAACTAACACATTTGAGGAGGGCTGAGAGAAGGATTTTTTATAAAGTTGGCCTTCTAGTAGCACAAATTTGGAAGCCCTCCGTTTAAGCAGCTTAGCTTCTCACGATCAACTGGAAGAACGCCGTCTTTCAGATACCGGATATAAGATTCCATCCAGGCTTCTTTTTGGATAATGGGCAGAGCTTCTTCAGTAGCTTCGATGCTAGGTGTCTCCAGATACTCGATGTAGGTCTTACCCATGGCACTATCCATCGAGGTAGCTAGTCGGGCTAACATGTCGGCCCTAGCATTTTCACCTCTGGGTATATAACTAATGGCAAAGTGATCCAATAAGGGAATTAATGATCTGACTTTATTCAGATATTGAAACATGATAGGGTCCCGAGCCTCATACTCCCCTGCTACTTGGGCGGAAATGAGCTGTGAGTCGGTGAAGACTCGGAGATTTCTGATTCCCATTCCATGGCTAGTTTGATTCCGGTCAGCAAAGCCTCATATTCAGCTTGATTATTGGTGGCTTCAAAGAGGAAACGAAGAGCATATTCTAGTACCGTGCCCTCCGGGCTAGCGAGAATGAGCCCAGCTCCGCTACCTTGTGAATTAGAGGCTCCATCAACATGGAGGACCCATGCTTCATGATCCGTCTTCTCATTATCTGACAGAATTCGGGGAAGTTCTTCTTGAGGCTGTTCAGACCAGGTGCATTCTACTAGAAAATCAGCCAAGACCTGAGATTTCAAAGATGCTCTAGGTTGAAATGATAAGTCGAATTCTCCTAACTTGATCGCCCATTTGGCTAACCGGCCAGAAGTGTCTGGTCGTGATAAAATAGCTCTGAGAGGTTGATCAGTGAGAACGACTATGGGATGGGCTTGGAAGTAGGGTCTGAGTCGGCGAGCAGAAACGAATAAAGCAAAGATGACCTTTCTCCGTTTTGGAATACCTTTCTTCTGCACCGTGAAGCACCTTGCTGGTATAATATATAGGTCGTTGAACGGCGTGATCGCCGATACGCACCAGGACGGAACTAACGGCCTCCGAAGAAGCCGCAAGATATAGAAAGAGCTTTTCCCCTTGCTCCGGTTTGGATAACAGGGGAGGTGTGGACAAGAACTCCTTAAGCTCTTCAAAAGCTTGTTGACAGTCTTCTGTCCACTCGAAGTCATCTGCCTTACGTAAGACTTAAAGAAAGGTAAACATCTCTCGGCTGATCTGGATAAGAATCGGCTTAACGCTGCTATCTTTCCAGTGAGTTGTTGTACTTCTTTCTTACACATAGGCCGTCTCATATTGAGGATGGCTTGAATTTTCTCTGGTTTGCCTCAATCCCTCGCCGTGTGACTAAGAAACCCAAGAATTTCCTGCAGTGACTCCAAATGCACATTTGCGTGGGTTGAGTTTTATTCTATGGAGTCGGAGGTTGTGGAAAGTTTCCCGCAAATCAGCGACATGGCCAGTGATGTGGGTGCTTTTTGTCAGCATATCATCTACATATACCTCCATGTTGCGGCCGAGCTGATCCTTGAAGACTTTGTTCATCAGCCTCTGATATGTAGCTCCTGCATTCTTCAACCCGAAGGGCATTACCTTGTAACAATAAATACCTTTCTCGGTGATGAAAGAAGTATGCTCTTCATCTGAGAGGTCTAATTTTATCTGATTGTACCCTGAGAAAGCATCCATGAAGCTAAGAAGTTCATAGCCAGCAGTTGAATCTACTAACTGGTCGATCCGGGGCAGCGGAAAACTGTCTTTAGGACAAGCTTTGTTCAGATCAGTGTAATCAATGCATATTCTCCATCCTCCGCTGGCTTTCCGGACCATAACTACATTGGCCAACCAATCGGGATATCGGGCTTCTCGGATATGACCGGCCATAAGCAATTTGTCCACCTCTTCGTCAATAGCCCTCTGCCGCTCAGGAGCAAAGCTTCGTTTCTTCTGGCGAACAGGACGGCAGTTCGGGTTAATATTGAGCTGATGAGTAATCACCTCCGGAGGGATCCCGATCATATCCGTTACCTTCCAAGCGAAGACATCTGCATTCATTGATAAGAAAGCTAGGAGCTGGTCCCGGACCTCAGGGGAGAGGAGTTCACCAATTGCACGATCTTAGTGGGATCATCCCCAGGGGATAAGATATTAGAAGTTCCGCTGGTTCTCCTCTCCGCTCAACTTCTCTGGGGTCAAACGACTCGGCGACTGGAGGAAGTTGGCCATTTGAGGACTAGGAGCTAGATGATAGCAGGGTCTGACCGAATTCACCTCTCCGTGCATTACACCGATTCCTTGCTTGGCGGGGAACTGCACCAATAAGCGCTTAGTAGATATAACTGCATCTAACATATTCAAGCCCGGGCGGCCGAGAATGGCGTTGTAAGCCAGAGGGACCCGAACCAGAAAATCCAGCATGACCGTGCTTTGACACGGCGGCGATCCCGCTGTAGCTGGCAAAGTAACCTCGCCCTCCACTCGGATGGAATCTCCGGTGAAGCCAACTAGAGGGCGGCTACGGGCCGAAGAGAATCCAGAGAAAGATTCATCCGAAGAAATGCATCATAAGTAAGTACATTAGCGGAGCTCCCACTATCGATTAAGATTCTTTTTACAGGATGCCTAGCAATCGTCATTGAGACGACGACGCTATCATCTTTTACAATACATTCCCCGCTATATCTCCCCAGAAGGGATTACATCATCTAACCCCTCACCCCCTCTCAATCTCTTAGAAGATGAAACTTCTCCGCGAGAAATCATACCTACCATCCTCTCCGTTGGGGGATTATCGATGCTGGCCTGAACGGGAGGAGGCCCCATCAAAGCTGGTACAGGAGGAGCTTCTTTCTTCTGGATGTATTGCCCAAGGTATCCTTTCTGAATTAGCTCTTCAATGGCCTGCTTCAAGTTCCGACATTCTTCAGTGTCATGGCCATAATCCCTATGGAAACGGCAATAGCGGCTTCTATCGCGGGCAGTGCCCTTCTTCAATGGAGGCGGACGCCGTAAATAGGGCTCGTTTTCGATTTCCATAAGGATATGAGTTCGAGGTGCTAAGAGGGGTGTAAGATGGTCCTCCTGGGAGCTTGATTCTTGCGGCGATCAATTGGTCGGCGCAAAGGTTCTGGCTTCTTGGAAGGAGGTTCGTCAACTCCGGTCGAGTAGATCTCTTGCTAGTTCTTCCTTGTGTACCTCTCCTGGATGAGTCAGCTTCGTCGGCGCGGATGTACTTCTGCGCTCGACTTAGGAGATCAGCATAAGAAGAAGGAGGTCTTTTGTCTAAAGAATAAGTAAAACGAGAGGGTCGGAGCCCCCGTTTTAGAGCCAAAGTGGCTATAGCATCTTCAAGATGATAGACTTCTAGGGCCGCTACTTTGAAGCGGGTTATAAAATCTTTTAAAGATTCTCCTTCCTGCTGCTGCACGGAGAATAAACTGTCTGCTACTCGCGGAATTTTTCGACAAGCGTCGAAATGAGCCAGAAAAGATCTCTCCAATTGCCGGAAAGAGTCAATACTGCGTGAGGGCAGACGAGAATACCAGACCCGGGCCGCCTTTCGAAGGGTGGCCGGAAAGGCCACACATAAAAGAGCATCCGGTGCCCCCTGGACTTGCATGATGGCCTTATAGCTCTCCAAATGATCTAGGGGATCGGTGGTGCCATCATAAGGGTCCAGTTGAGGAAATCGGAACCTCCTTGGAATGGGTTCCTCCATAATCCGTCGAGTAAGAGGGGGGCGAGTATCATAGTCCGACCCCGGCTGATTATTGATTCTTTGACTGAGCTCCTCCAGCCTGCGATCTTGCTCTTCCAGACGCTTTTGCCTTCTGTCAGCTATACGTCCTCCTGTTGGTTCAGGAGAACTGGAAGGAGACTGGCGGCGCCACCGACGATGATCCGCATATGGCTTCCTTCCCCCGTCGTCGCCCATCAGGTGGGCTGCTAGGGAACGGGAGACAAAACGTGAACCATCCTCAGAGCCTTGAGAGCATCGCCTTCCAAGAGAATAAGAGTGAAGAGGTTTTGCGGAGGAGATCTTCTTCGAGCTGATTGTCGGCTAACAGGAGTAGCCGACCTAGGTAATAGAGGTGGCTCAGGCCGTGGGTGGGCTCCTCGAGAGTGACGCTCTTGCATCAGTCGAACTATCCCGACGAGAGTTTGAACTTGTTGGGTGAGGACCGACAATGGATCCTGAGGAATAGCCAGAACGGTGACGGTGGGGAAGAACCGGAGAGCTTGGTTTCGCCGGCTGAGAAGGGCTAAGGGCTGCGAAATCATGGTTAGGAGGCGAGAGATGCCCCCCAGACCAATCAACGGGGTCTTCTTCTAGAGATCTAGAACTCATGTTCGTGGAATCGTAGAACAGGTATGCCTCACCGCTCCGACAATGCCCCCTTCCTGGCGCGCCAATCTGTTGATGCTGGATCACCCGATTTTTGTTTGTGGTTTTCAGGATCTCTTTTTCGAAGGAAGAAGCAGCCCCCCTTCCCCCTCTCCTTCCTCCCTCTTATCCTTTTTCTTTTGTCCGCTTTATTATTATTATTTCTTTTTTGTTTTAATTCTGAAGGTCCACGTGTAGGATAAGTGTTCATCTTGCATTACGTGGTCATTCAGTGATAATACTCAATAAGGATATTAAGAAACTTGCTCATGAAGACATCCTTTTTCATGATGATCTTGATTATCCCAAGGGAATGTCAGGGATAGTGGAGACGTCAGAGTTAGGGAAAAGGGATCTGGCTCTAAAATAGAGGTTCAATGTCTCTTTTTAGTGTTTGTCTTATGCGAACCATTTAAGGCGTGATGATGTTTAGTATTTCTCGATTTCTGTTCCGAATATGACGGCTTATCTCGTTTAATGGTTCTGACGTGGGGATTATTCTTAAATCGGAGGATCACCTGAGGCTGGGGGCCACCCAGGACTGGGGGCCGCCTAGACTCTGGAGGCCGCCCAAGACTGGGAGCCGTCCAGGATTGGGGGCCGTCCAGGATTGGAGGCCGCCTAGACCCTGGAGGTCGCCCAAGACTGGGGGCCGTCCAGACTCTAGGGGCCGCCTAGGACCGGGGGTCGCCTAGACCCCGGAGGCTGCCCAAGACTGGGGGCCGCCCAGGACTGGGGGCCGTCCAGACTCTAGGGGCCGCCTAGGACCGGAGGCCGCCTAGATTCTGGAGGCCGCTCAAGACTGAGGGCCGCCCAGGATTGGGGGCCGTCTAGGATTGGAGGCCGCCTAGACCCTGGAGGCCGCCCAAGACTGGGGGCCATCCATATTCTAGGGGCCGCCTAGGACCGGGGGTCGCCTAGATCCTGGAGGCCGCCCAAGACTGGGGGCCGCCCAGGACTGGGGGCCGTCCAGACTCTAGGGGCCGCCTAGACTCTGGAGGCTGCTCAAGACTGAGGGCCGCCCAGGATTGGGGGCCGTCTAGGATTGGAGGCCGCCTAGACCCTGGAGGCCGCCCAAGACTGGGGGCCGCCCAGGACTGGGGGCCATCCGGACTCTAGGGGCCGCCTAGGACCGGAGGCCGCCTAGACCCTGGAGGCCGCCCAAGACTGGGGGCTGCCCAGGACTGGGGGCCGTCCAGACGTTAGGGGCCGCCTAGGACCGGAGGCCGCCTAGACCCTGGAGGCCGCCCAAGACTGGGGGCCGCCCAGGACTGGGGGCCGCCCAGGATTGGGGGCCATCCAGGCTGCCTTTTATTCATTTAGTTTAACTATTTTGTTCATTATCTATATCAGAATGCATCTGTAAGACTAACATCCCAAAAGCACCTCTTCACGTCATCTCCTCAGCTCCAATTCTGTTGGATATATTGCTCATCATTCTATTTTTTTTCATAATATAATGAGATATTGAAACTAGGCATAATGTGATGTCTACTTGTGATACCTCAAATTTAGTTTCATATTGGATAGAAAAGAAATGTGTTATGTGCCTATAACTCAAATCTTTTTGTTACCCATTAAATTTTACTTAAAATTTTGAACAACTTAATTTCGATCCACTAACGAAGTTCATTGGATCAGCAGGTAGGTTTGAAAAGTATACCGAAGTTGATGAATATGAGAAAAAAGTTATTCATAGGATGATAGTACCATCGATCTAGCTTAGAGATAGATTATGAATTATAACAATGGCTCCGTTTCGATATGCCGGCAAGTTAAATGGGCCAACAACAATATTGATCAAGCATTTTGCTTATATAACAGGCATCGATGCGGTTAAATACGATCACAGAATTTTCATATTTGAGGATGCAAACCAATCGAATAAAAGATATTATCCAATCACACCCTTCACTGAGACACCTTAACTAAGACATTATGAAAGTCTTGGTCATGCTGCCCAATCATTGATAAAACAACTATGGAACCAACCAGCCTCGACTTGACAAGCAATTAAGCCTTGGGACCACATTAATTGTAATACAATTTCCTCAGCAATCTCTGTGGCAGAGACGTATATTTATTTAGGCAAATATTAGTTAGATTTCTTTGAGAATACCAAGGATCATTCAACTGCATAAAAAAAAAAACACATTTCCAGACCTTTTTCCCATACAAGCTTTACAAAGTTACCTGCAGTACTGATACTTTTCCTAGTTTTCTGCACTAGATTCCCCTTTACTTTTCTAGATTGATCTGATAACAGAAGTCAAAAAATAACAACAGATTTAGCTAAGAGATTTGTGGACATACTGGCACTTAGATGCAGTTGGATGGCCAAAAGACAACCATTGCTCCTTCATTTGTTTTGTAGGTTGGTGTTGGCATGCCAAATGCGAGCTTTTGAGGGCTTTGCCATGTTTGGAATGCATCCATCACTGCCATGATATGTAGGTCAACAATTGGCATCGCATGCATTACATGTAGCTAATTTTGTGGTTTACTGTTTAGTATTGGGCATGGCATTCATTATATAAAAACATTATGTGACAATATTTTCATTGCCTGAGACTTCGTTTTAATTTTAAATTGATTTTTATGTTTTGATTTATAATTTGTTTTAGCAAGTATACATTTTAGATTTTAGTATGCTAAAGAATCAAAGTGAGAATGCTTGTGAGACTCCTACCAATGTCAGAATAATTTTCTAAACCTCTACGGGCATTAGCTTTCATCCAAGAAAATCATTAAGAAAGAAAAAAAAAAATCGTAAAACTAAATTTGACTTGAAGAATAATTTGCAAATCCAAGATAACAAGAGGATGAAATATGCCTACTAAATGTCGAACGGACTGCCAACTTATTTTACACAAATGATAAAACGTTCAGACAAAACGAAAGGATATGAAATAAAGAGTGCTATTGAAAATACTATTGCTTCACAGTTTTAAAGATTTCATAAATCATCACAGTAATCAGTGGAGAAGGAAGCATTTCTGTTTTAATCTGCTTCACTTCACTCTCCTCGATGGTTCTTTTACCTAGTAATACCATTTATCTTAAAATAAATCTCATGGATTGGACGATCACGATTCGTTTTGGCCTTCATTGTAAGAACATGAGAGAAAATTTACGAATTCCTCTTATTCTACATATTTAATTTCAATTCTTGAAACCAAAGAAAAGATAAAATATAAACTTAATATATTAATCAATTTAGCTGATAACTAAAATATTAGAGAAATCGTTCTCTCCCCCTCTAACTATCCCAGAGGGAGCGAGAGAGAGAGAGAGAGAGAGAGTTGAATAAAGAAAGAGTTAAAAAACATGAGAGAATATGATAGAGAATGTGTGTACGTACGAGCAAGATAAAATATGAAAGAGTAAGTAAGATTAAAATTTTAATCCGCTAATGTGCATGCTTCCAATAATGGATCGGTCTCAGAGCTTCTTGGTCTTTTTTTTTTTTTTGGTTACAAACGGGCGATCACACAAGTCTCGTGTGAAATAGCCCAGATACATCAGAAGACAAAATATGCTGAAGAAAAGTAGGACAGTGATCTCCAGGCCTCCAAATCCATGAGCCAGTATGCTGAGCCATAGAGGAAGCCGCCCAATCAACAGCCGCATTGGCTTCCCGATATATATGGCGAATAAGGACCAAGCCGGTCCCTCGCAGAAGTGAGTAAATATCCCTCAAGATTGGATTAGAGGGACCTTCAGAATAATTCTTCTTCTGCAACCAAGAGATGACCGTCATAGAATCACCTTCGATCATGATCCGAGGAGCGCGGAGAATCCGAACGGCGTAAGAAATTCCTGCCCAAGCCGCATAGAGCTCCGCCATCGGGATAGAATAGTCAAGAGCACCAAAACCTCCTGCCGCCAACAAATCACCCGCCTCCCACGGATGATGAACGCATAACCAGCAGCTCTACCACGGACACTCCCATCGAAGTTGATTTTAACATACCCTGGAGGGGGGGCTCCCAATAGATGAAAACCGGATACCGGTTCGCTGCCGAAGCAGCAGGGGAACCCCAGCGGCCAGAGGAGCCAGAACCAACACCGGAGAAGACACGGCCATGGTCCATAATCAGCAATCTTCTCTTCCTCACAACCCTATGGGGAGAAGCAGTGGTATTAGAAAAAATGAAATCATTCCTTGACAGCCAAATCTGATATGCCATGGCTGCCCAGAGACCACTCTTATGCTGATATCCCCATCGAATATCATGAAAAAAGGAGGAGCGCGGAGATGCCGTTTCCTCCAATCTACTAGAAAAACCCATCAGATGCCATATCCGTTGAGCTCTAGGACAAAGAAAGATAGCGTGATCATCGGTCTCCTCCTCCAGCCGACAAAGAGGACAGTTCGGCTGAATAGACAGACCCCTCCTAGAGAGAAGAGCAGACGTAGGAAGGCAGCCCCAAAGAAGCTTCCAAATAAAAAGCTGAATCCTAGGAATGGTTGGAAGCTTCCAAATCCAAGTAGCATCCTCAGTACGCCGGGACTGAGGCATGAAGATCCTCATAAGATCCTTGGAGGGAGCCCTAGAGAGACACGATCTCTGCCAAAGCCTAGAATCACCATCATAGCCAGGCATAAGAGGCATAGATAGGATCCGCTGAGAAAGCTCCTCCCCAAATAACCATGTCACCGTGGGGATATGCCAAGCGTGGGAATCCCTGGAAATCAGATCCTTAACCCTTAAATTGGAGGGGGCTTCCATATTAATAAAGGAGGGCCATCTCGAAAGGGGGAGCTCAGAAATCCAAGTATCCTGGATAACATCAATCGAATAACCATCTCCGATACTCCATGAAACATTCTCCAGGATAAGCTGACCATATCTGCAAATCTCTTTCCAGAAGTAGAAGATCCGCGGATCGGTCGAATGGGCAAGCCGGAAGTCCATTCCCCATACCTCGCTCGTATCAGAGAGCTCCACAGACACTGCGGCTCCAAGAGAAATCGCGAAGCATGTCTAGCAAGCAGAGCTTCTCTTCTAACAATCAGAGAATGAATACCAAGGCCACCTTCTTGGATAGGCATACAGACCGTGTCCCAGGATAATAAATGCATGCCATGACCATCTTGCATAGAGGCCCAAAGGAAGTCTCTGAAGCATCTCTCTAGTCTTCTAAGACAGGTAGTTGGAATAGCAGTATTCGATAGAAGATACAGAGGAAGCGAAGAGAGAACCGATTGAATAATAATGACCCTGGCCATCATAGATAAACTAGTGACCTGCCACCCCTCAAGGCGCTGACGAACCCTCCTCTCTAACTCAGCAAAATCAGAACAACGGGGACGTCTACATGTAATGGGGATCCCCAGATACAAAAATCGATCAGTCAGAGTATATATGCCTAACAGATTAGTAATGGCTTCCCTAGTAGATCTGATGGTCTTCGGGCTGAAACATATAGAAGATTTGAGATAGTTAACCCTCTGACCCGAAGCCAAACAATAATTCTGCACAATTGAATGTAAGGAAGCCGCATTATCAATGGAAGCCTGCCCCAGAAGAATACAGTCGTCAGCGAAAAGAAGATGGGAGACCGCAGGGCCCTGGCTCCCGGCCATAAAAGGGACAATCCTCTGATTCTGCTGTGCCTGATGAAAAGCACGAGAAAGATCATCCGCAGCAAGAATGAACAATAAAGGGGATAACGGACACCCCTGCCTCAGACCAACAGTAGAATTGAAAAACTCCATCGGGCATCCATTGATAATCAGAGAAAAAGAAGGCCTCTGAATACAAGCCAAGATCCACTTGATGAACAGCTCATCAAAACCAAACTCCTGGAGCGAGCGGTGTAAGAAAGACCAACTCATCCTATCATAAGCTCTCTCCATGTCAAGCTTTACTGCCATAAGACAGCGACTAGCTGGGGCTCTTTGAAGATCATACATAAATTCTTGGGCGATGAGAACATTATCAGAAATAGAACGCCCTCTAAAAGAAGCCCCCTGCTCAATAGAAATGATGCGAGGAAGAACACACCGAAGGCGGCCAGCTAAAAGCTGAGCACATATCTTATACAAAGTGGTGCAAAGGCTAATAGGCCGGAAGTGCTGCGGGAGAGAAGCCTCCGGACGCTTGGGCACTAGAGAAATAAAAGTCTGGTTCCACTCCTGAGGAATGATCTTTGTCTGGAAAACAATTTGAATAGCATGAGTAACCTCTTGCCCAACAATTCCCCAATAATGATGGTAAAAAAAAGACGGAAATCTGTTAGGCCCAGGGGCCTTATCCGAGCCAAGCCCCCAAAGCGCCTCCCGGATTTCCTCCTCAGTTATAGGCATGAGTAACATTTCATTCTCCTTGGTCAAAATCTTCCTAGAATCAGGAACACGAACAACCGGAGCTCCCTCCCCCTCGGACTCAGTCCATCTAGTCCGAAAAAATTGGAAAAGCAAATCCCTAATAGAGTGGATGTCCTCCTGAGAATGTCCTTCAGCATCTAATAATCTACGAATCCTGTTAGTGGACAGCCTCTTTAAAGTGGCTTGATGGAAAAATCTGGTGTTACGATCCCCCTCACATATCCACTGAACCCTGGATCTCTGCCTCCAAAACATCTCCTGTTGGCGGAGAAGAGAGTGATGGCGAGACAGAGAGTCCCGAAGCAACGATAGGTCCGAATCCACCAAAAACCCATCCTGGTCCTCCTTCTCCTGTAAGGCAGAAATGTCGGCTTCTACCCTTTCGACTTGTCTAACCAGATCCTCGACCTCCATCCGATTCCATCTGGATAGACGACGTCGAACCATCATAAGACGCCGCGATAACCTATAAATAGCATTTCCCCTGATAGGAAGGTGCCAAATCTGCGAAATGATCGATCGAGCAGCAGAATGGACAGTCCAAAACTGCTCAAATCTAAACTGTCTGCGATAATACATAGAAGCCTCCGTTGAAATTAAAATGGGGCAATGATCTGAAGCAATCCTAGGAAGGTGGGCAACAGTAACCTCGTGGAACCTATGAAGCCATTGTTCCGTAGCCATAGCTCTGTCAAGTCTCTCCCAAACACGAGCCGAACCCTGACGGTTGTTACACCAAGTGAATTGGGTCCCAGAGTACCCCAAATCCAACAGCCCCGATGATCCTATGAAGGATCTAAAGTCACTAACATCAGCCGAGGCAGTAAACCGTCGCCGTCCATGCTTTTCGTTAGCCTCAGTGATGTAGTTAAAATCACCAGCAATGATAGATGGGAGACCCTGAGCAAGAAGGGAAAGCAACTTAGACCAGAGGATTCGCCTCTCCCGATAATTCGTACTAGCATAAACAACTGATAGAAGCCAAGGATCAGAGGACCCCTCAGAGACTACAAGACCTATCTGCTGGTTGCACTGATGAAAAGCATCAACCTTAACAGTATCGGCACGCCAAATGGCCAGCATACCTCCAGACAAACCTTCAGCCTCAACCGAATACGAAGACCAGGACCGAGAAATCTGCCTCCTAAACTGAGCCAGACTATCACCTGACATCCTTGTTTCCAAAAGAACACATATATCAAAATTATGAATCTGCACCAATCTACTAAAGGAGGATCGAAATGAAGGCTTTCGAGCTCCTCTAACATTCCAAATCATGATCTTCATTTACAGGGATGATGAAGTTGGGACCCCTCCCTGGTCCTCCATCATCGCAATATCAGGTAGGCACCCATTAGATGAGGTGCCCCCCTCAGCTAACAAGGATTGATCAACCTCTGGCTCCTGACTGACGACACAATCCCGAGGAGACTGAACCAGAGACAGGGGACCTGAATTCATGATTACATTATCTGAAACCTTCGAGGAAAGGCCCACCGGCATGTCAGAGCAGGACCTAATCACATCCTGACCTCCTTCCTGAGAGGAGGAGGCCATGGACATCCTTTCCTGGGAATCAATCGATATCCCATAGTTTTTACAGGTCAGAGATTTACCTTTTCCTTTTTGTTTCCCAATTTTAGAAACAGCCCTCGGAGCCTGATAATCAACTGGTCTGGCCCGCTTAAGGGGACCCGGACACACATCCCTATTGACCAGAGAGCCACCTTCCCCCGATAACAATCCAAGAGAGGCAAAGGGGTTCTTATTCAAAAGGGGATTGTTCAGACCCTTCTCAGCCGAAACAACATTATCAGCCTGCATCAAGACATTATTTACTGTAGAAAAACCGGCACGCTCAGTCATTCCAGGCACCTTAACTGAAATAGAATGGCCTAGCGCTGACTCCCCCATAGAACACCCAGAAGCCATGGCAGAGGAGCCCCCTACCATTGAAGGAGTCGACATCCTCCTCCGAGCCAGCTTGGCAGGAAGCCTCCAACCCTCAGCAGCTTCAGCACCACTCACGGGAACCGCTATCTTCCTTTGAGATCTCGATTCGCTGCCAGAGGCCCGCGGAGACGACACCGACTGCGTCTTCCTTCTCTCATCCTGCAGGGGACCAGGGGCATCCCTTCTTTGACGAATAGCAGCAATCCATGGACCGTATACAAGGCTGGAGGCTGCTTCTTCGACTCCTGAACCAGACTGAGAACACGGGCCACTCATATGCAACGTTCCACAGGCAGCACAGATCCCATCCAGATTTTCAAAAGCATATTGCTGCCAAAAGGGGAGGCCAATACCCTGAATCCGAGCACCAGGCCTCAGAGGATGACGAAGGTCGACCCGGAGACATGCCCTGGCGAAGCCTCCTCTGCTCTTTGCCACAGTAGATGCATCCAGACATATGAACTGCCCGGCTGGTTCCAAGATGACCCTGATGAATTCCTCCTTCCAGAACTCAATCGGAAGGTTGGGAAGCTGAACCCAAACCAGTGCCGACAGAATAGCATCCTCTGCCGGGAAGAACTCCGCCCACCACGGCTCCGATCCCATAAGCTGTCCATTAACCATCCAAGGACGATTGAGAACCGAGTCACAGGCTTTCGGATCTTCAAATCGGAATAAGTGGCACCGGAATGCCAGACTGATTGGAGTAATTTCTCCTTGAATTTCCGCTCTTCTAAACTCCCTGATCACCGCCTCTGTCGGAACCAACTTGTGGTAGGAACGAACCAGAACGGCTCACGACTGCCATATCGCCACTTCGGCCTCCAGCTCAGCTACAGGGACTCGAATAACATCCGGAAAGGACGCTTCCAGAGACGCTATAACCGCCGGCAAAGGAGACGGTGAGACCCATCGAAAGCCGGATCCCACACCCGTCGACCCGGAAACCTGCCCAGGCTTAACCCCATTCGACGCCATAGGAAGAAAAGGGACGGCAAGCGGAACAGACCGATGGAGGCTCAGCCGGAGAAGACTAAGATCGCCGGAGATCGGGGAAGACGACGGCCGAAACACGAATCTTAAAGCATACCCAGGGAACAGAGACGAAGCTCAGTCATGCACGAGTTTTAAAGCACTGCTTCTTGGTCTTAATTGCTAGCATTCAAAGGAACATTATCTAGAATAAGTCAATTAAACACGAAATTATGGACAAAAAGGTATGTGTGGATGTACAAAAGAAAAAAAAGCTATATAGCAATGAGATAAATTTATTCTATGCGCCTTAGGCTTGCTTTCAATTTCTCCTAGTCAATTTAAAGACAAAGAGCAAGCAAATATAAGTGCTTATGATGTGGCTAATATCAAATAATATTTTGTATTATTTTTCTTGATAATTCATCAGAATATTGGCTCTTTCTTATACATATACACATGCATACACATCTACAAATAAGTAAATATTACTAATTGGACCAACAAATGTTCATATTCATGTTAAAAAAATTTGCTAGATTACAGAAAGAAGTTGGTAATGTTGAAGGTTGATTGTCACAAAAAAGAAAGTTGGCTCTACCGGTTCATACTAAAAATATTATTATATTTATGGCTGAACCAACAAATAACGTTATTATCTATTTTTTATATATATTTGCATTCCATTTTCTACAATCCTAAATATATGAAATTTTAACTTGAAATTTATATATAAATATATTAGGACATTAAGTAAAACCGACCAAAAATTTTTCATCCAACCAAAAATTTTTCATGCACGCACACATGCACGGAATGACAACTTCTTGTCATTATTTATTCAACCCAACTCCACGTATCTAAATTGACTTGGGAAAAGTCTTTGTACACTGCTGTTATTTCTTATTGATCATTAAGATACCTTTACAATATTCCGAGGAAAAAAATTATGATACCCCAATTTTAAACTTACGTAATTATAAAGTTAAGACACCTATTCAGAGTTATAAAGTTAAGACACCCATTCAGAAAAAAAAAAATTACGACACGCCAGTTTTAAACTTACATAGTTATAAAATTAAGACACCCATTTAGAAAGCAAAAAAAAATTACGACATCCTAATTTTAAACTTACGATACTCTAGTTTTATTTTAAACTTAACACATCCGTTCAGAAAAGGTGCCTCTATACAAATTCTAAAAAAACTGTTTGATTCGGCCATTTTTTAAAATTTATGTACACATTTATAGTAATTTTATAACTGTGTCATGGTAAGTTTTTTTTTACTTTCTTAATAGATGTTTAATTTTATAACTACTTAAGTTTAAAACTAGGGTATCGTAAGTTTTTTTTTTGCTTTCTTAATGATATTTTAATTTTAATGTGACGTGCATTAATACCCGCATTAATACCCATTCAGTTTTTTTAAAATATGTACGTATACTTTTTTTGAAAGTGTCGTAATTTTATAACTAAGTTTAGCTTAAATCTTGGGTGTCATAAATTTTTTTTATGAGTATCGTGCGTATATGGACCAATAAAAAAGAACGATGTGAACTTATTGTAGATGCGGTGTACAAAATCTTTTTCATTGACATGATCCCAAGTCCCATTTGTAATCTAACTCAAGACCACTCACTCTGTATAAATCTCTATGTCCATATCTATGGGTTAAGATGCTCTCTAATTCCTATATGAGTTAAGAAGTCGAATTCAAACCACCACCAACATCAATCTGTTGGTAAATGGTAGGTGATTGAACAAGCTGATGTGGTTGACGCAGCCACAAGGATAATTATGGTAAAATCGAAACCTTAAGACGGCCCCATCACCTACAAGTCGGCCAAGTCGTCCCCGGCCTTCCCAAGTCGTCCAAGTCGGCCAAGTCGGCCCCGGCCTTCTCAGGTCGGCTTTGCTCGGCCCCGGCACCTCCAAGTCGGCTAAGTCGGCCCTGGCCTTTCCAGGTCGGCCCCGCTCGGTCCCAACACCTCCAAGTTGGCCAAGTCGGCCCCGGCCTTCCCAAGTCATCCAAGTCGGCCAAGTCGGCCCCGACCTTCTCAGGTCAGCCCCGCTCGGCCCCGACACCTCCGAGTCGGCCAAGTCGGCCCTGACCTTCTCAGGTCGGCCCCGCTCGATCCCGGCATCTCCAAGTCGTCCAAGTCAGCCCCGACCTTCTCAGGTCGGCCCCGCTCGGCCCCGCTCGGCCCCGGCACCTCAAAGTCGGCCAAGTCGGCCCCGGCCTTCCCAGGTCGGCCCCGCTCAGCCCCGGCACCTTCAAGTCAGCCAAGTCGGCCCCGGCCTTCTCAGGTCGGCCCCATCACCTCCAAGTTGGCCAAGTCAGCCCCGGCCTTCCCAGGTCGGCCCCTCTGGTCCCAGCTTCTCTGGGCCAACCGTGTCGGCCTCGACCATCCCTGGTCGGCCCCGCTCCGGCATCTTCAGGATGGCCCCAGAACAGCCCTGGCTATTTGCGCTGCCGTCCTTCTGACCCAAGCCGCCTGGCATCCTCATGCCCAACTACCTGCTAGCCACGCCGCTGATGGGACTGGACCTAACTACATGTCAGCCCCGCTGACTGATGGGACATGGCTCACCAACCGCCATTTTTCTCCTGACAGATGGGATGTGGCTCACCAACCGCCATTTTTCTCCTTCTCCGATGGGATAGGACCCACCAACCAGCTAAGATTCACGCAGCCCTCACGAACCCGCAGACATTCCTTTCTCATGAAACTCCACGTGGTCGTGCAGGGATCAACCCCCTGTAAAAGGGAAGGTCCACTCAAGAATATGGTAATGCAAACTCATACACTTGCTACCCTGATACCCAGAAATAAATTCCTATCTTTCTGAGGGCTCATCTTTTCTCCCAGAGCTCATCTGAGCTCTTCCTCAGCTGTGACCCCTGTTACTGACTTGAGCGTCGAAGGGTCCCCATCGGAGCTTCCCTCCGGCTTGAGACTTTTTGCAGGCTATCCGATCAGGCGAAGGACGATAAATTAAGCGGCTCTTCTCCTGACGTTCAGGGCCGGTAATCAAGCGTCATCAGATTGGCGCACCAGGTAGGGGGCAACTAAGGCAGACAAAGGAGATCCAAACCCTACGGTTTATTTCTCTCCCCCTCCCAACAATGGTGATGACACGAGCTCAGGATGCCTCAGTCAGTCACCCTGGGGGGCATCTTCCCCCGTCTAAGCAGTAGGAGACCAACCTCCCTGCCGTTGATCCTCTCGTCGTTTCCCCTCAACCGGAAGTGGTTGCCCCGGCTGCGGAGTAGCTGGCAACCCTCACTCGACAAGTTCAGACCCTCACCGCTATGGTCCATGGACTTCAGCAGCAGCAGTCTGTGGCCACCCAACATCAGACCGCTCCCCTGCTAGTCAGCAATATGCAAGGGGAGGCTCTCCTTAGCGAGAGACCGGTCGTCGCCGAGCTTCTCCAAGGAAGCCCCACCGTGAGCCCCCCAAACGGCTGCGATCCCCTGATTGCGGCCCGAGCAAGTTCCCTCCAGAGCAGCACCGATAGGAGGAGCCAAAGCGGAAATCCTACTTTCCGCGTCCTTCTCCTTCTTCTTCTTCCTCTTATTCATCCTCCGAGCCGTCTCGGAGAGCCCCGACAATCAGCCAACAGGCAGAGGAGCGCCTGGACGAGTACAACCGGCGACTAGACGAGCTCGCCAGGAAGATCAACAATCAACCAGAGGAGGGATATGACACCCATCTCGCTGAATACTAGAGGAGCCTATTCCCTCTATATTTTGATTCCCCTACATAGATCCGTACGATGGTACAACGGATCCTCTCAACCATCTCGAGAGCTACAAATCCATGATGCAAGTCCAGGGTGCCTCAGACGCCCTTCTTTGCAAGGCTTTTCCCGTCACTCTACGGAAAGCTACTCGCGCCTGGCACTCGCGCCTGTCCCCTCACAGCATCGACTCTTTTTGAGAGCTGGAAAGGGCTTTTTTGGCGCATTTCGACGCCTGCTGGCGTATCCCAAGAGTCGCAGACAGCCTCTTCTCAGTGCTCCAGAAAGAGGGAGAGCTGCTGCGGGACTTTGTGTCCCGGTTCAAGACCTCCGCCCTCGAAGTTTATCACCTCGACGACGTTGTGGCAACACTGGCATTGAAGCAGGGACTCCTCCCATCCCGCTTCACCTTTTCTCTAGACAAGAAGCCCCCAAGTTCCTACTTCGACCTCCTCCTCTGAGCCCAGAAGTACATCTGCGCGGATGAGGCCGACCTCACCCGCCGAGAATCATCAAGAAGCTCCAGCCGCAAGCCTGCTCGCCCCGAGCCTAGCGGACCCCCTCATCACCGGCGGTCCAACCCGTCTCACCGGTCCGACAATAGGCGTTGAAGCCCCATTCCTGATGAGAGCAAGCTCACACCCCTTCTCGCCCCTCGATCCCACATCCTGATGGAAATCGAGGGTGAGCCTTATCTCTAGTGCCCTCCTCCCATGATGAAAGGTCTTCCCCGCGACAAGAGCCCATTACTGCCGATTCCACCGGGATTATGGCCACGAAACAGACAGCTGCTACAGTCTGAAGTGGGCCATCGAGGAGCTCATCCAGCGGGGCTACCTCAGCAAGTATGTCCAAAAGGCACCGCAGCCACTGCCGGCACTTATGGGACCCCCGCCTGCTCAGGCGGGGTCGATGAAGGGCGAGATCGGCTCAGTTCTTCCCTGCTATCACACGGCGTCAAGCCCCTTGGAGGTCGAGCCAGTCCCACAAGCAATTGACCCCAGGGAATTCGACAGGAGAGGGGAACCGGCCGAGCACCTCCTGACTTTTCCACTCGGGGACGATCCGGCGAGGACCGTGCACATTGGCAGACTCCTCTCCTAGGAGGACTATGATCGCCTCCTGACCTTCCTGTGGGCCAACTCAGACATATTCACTTGGTCAGCATCTGACATGCCCGGCATCCCTCCAGAAGTAATCACCCACAAGCTCAACATTGATCCGAAGCATCGTCCAATCCGCCAGAGGAAGAGGAGCTTCGCTCCCGAGCGGCAAAAAGCCATTGATGAGGAGGTCAACAAACTGCTCAATGCCGGCCACATCCGAGAAGCGCATTACCCTAGCTGGTTGGCCAATGTAGTCATGGTACGAAAGGCAAACGGGAGCTAGAGAATCTGTATCGACTTCACTGACCTTAACAAGGCATGTCCGAAAGACAGTTTTTCCCTGCCAAGGATAGATCAACTAGTAGATTCCACCTCCGGCCACGAGCTCAGCTTCATGGACGCCTTCTCTGGATATATTCAAATAAGAATGGACCCCAGCGACGAAGAGCATACATCCTTTGTGACAGAAAAGGGGATTTATTGCTACAAAGTGATGCCCTTCGGTCTCAAGAACACGGGGGCGACTTATCAAAGGTTGATGAACAGGGTAATTCAGGATCAGTTGGGCTGGAACATGGAAGTCTACGTGAATGACATGTTGACCAAGAGCATCCGCGCTTCTGATCATGTTTCCGATCTAGAGGAAACCTTCAACAATCTCCACCGCTTCCAAGTCAAGCTGAACCCCAAGAAATGTGCCTTCGGGGTCACGGAAGGCAAGTTTCTGGGTTTTATGGTGACTCAGCGAGGGATCGAGGTGAACCCAGAGAAAATCAGTGCCATCCTTGACATGAGGCCACCATCCAGCAAGAAGGAAGTACAGCGGCTAACGGGGAGGGTGGCGGCTCTAAGTCGTTTCCTCTCCAAATCGGCTGAGAGGTGCTTGCCCTTCTTCAAGGCCTTGCAGAAGGTGAACAACTTCGAGTGGATGGACGATTGCTAGAAAGCCCTCGATGGCCTGAAGGCATTTCTGTCTTCTCCGCCGCTCTTGTCCAAGCCAAGAGACAGGGAGAGTCTCTTCCTCTACCTAGCTGCTTCTTCGGAGGCCGTTAGCTTAGTCTTGGTGCGTCTTGATGCTGACGAAACCCAGAGGCCAGTCTATTACGTGAGCAAGGTGCTCCACGATGCGGAGGTCAGATACTCCAAGACCGAGAAAATTATCTTCGCCCTGGTCATCTCCGCCCGACGTCTCCGCCCATATTTTTAAGCCCATCCTATTGTGGTGCTCACGGACCAGCCCCTCCGAGCCATCCTGGCCCGTCCAGACACCTTAGGCCGACTCGCCAAGTAGGCCATCAAGCTAGGGGAATTCGACCTCTCCTTTCAGGCGTGGCCGACCTTGAAGTCCCAAGTCCTGGCCGACTTCCTGGCCGAATGCACTTGGGCGGATGAAGAGATCAGGGAGGTTTCTGTGGAGCGACACGAGCCCGAGCCGAGCGACGATGGAGAATCCTGGATCCTTCATGTAGATAGCGCATCAAACTCTCAGGGAAGCGGTGCCGGCCTCATTCTTGCCGGGCTAGCTGGAGAGAGAGCGGAATATGCCTTGCGGTTTCTATTCGAAGCCACCAACAACCAGGCCGAGTATGAAGCTTTGCTAGCAGGGTTGAGGCTAGCCCAGGAGTTGAGAATAAGGCATCTAGAGCTTTCACTGACTCGCAACTCGTCTTGGGCAAATCAATGGAGAGTACGAGGCATGTGACCCTGCTATGACTCAGTACCTGGGCAAGGTTCGGCTCTTGGTCTCCCCATTAGCTTATTTCAGCATTAGTTACATCCTTCGAAGTGAGAACGCCAAGGCTGACATCCTTTCCCGCCTGGCTACCTCCGCCGACGGCATCGTAAGGGACGCCTACATTGAATACTTAGAAAGGCCCAGCATAGAAGATGGCGAGGAAGTCCTCCCGCTCACCCACGAGCCTACATGGATGGATGCCTACGTCCGCTATCTCACTGACGGCACCCTCCCTGATGACCGCAATGAAGCCAAGCTGCTCAAGTGGAGGGCCTCCAAATTCGTTCTCCTAAATGGACGCCTATACAGAAGGTCATTCTCCTACCCTTTGCTCAAATGTGTAGGACCCATCGACGCTGACTACATCCTTAGAGAAATCCATGAAGGCATCTGCGAAATCATCTGGGGGGCAGGTCCCTAGCCCAAAAGGCCCTCCATCAGGGATATTTTTGGCTCACCATGAGAGAGGATGCTGCCAAGTTAGTTCAGAAGTGCGATGGTTGCCAGCACCACGCACGCATTCAGCATCAGCCGTCNGGATTAAGCGACAACTTGAAGACTATGGTATCACACTTAATAAGACACCCATAAAATGTGATAATACAAGCGCAATCAATTTAACTAAAAATCCAATTCAACATTCAAGGACAAAACACATAGAAATTAGATATCACTTTATAAGAGAACATGTAACTAATGAAGAAATTTGTCTTGAATATGTTAACACTGAAGAACAATTAGCTGATATTTTTACAAAACCTTTAAGCGAAGAAAGATTTTGTTATCTTAGAGGAGAATTAGGGATTTGTGATCCTTTGGAATAGATTTTGAAACCCCTAAGGAAATGTATCTAGAGTTCTTTCAATTTCTCAAAATCTTAAGGAAATTTTATCTAGAACTCATATCAATTTGATCTCTCAAAATCCATGATTTTAATCACACTCAAAGATCAAATTCCGGACTCATTTCAGATTCTCTGAATCTTTTTTTTTTTCTCTGAAATGGTCTCGGAGCCGACTCGGACAGTATCGGAGTCGACCCCTTTCTGTTGAAACTCGGGAGCCGACCCCGCTCTGCGCGAGTCGACTCGATTTCGGGTCCGTGCTCTGTGACTACTCGGGAGCCGACTCCACGCTTTGCGCGAGTCGACTCGACGTGGTCCCAGGTTGATTATTTAGGGCACGAGTCGACCCCTCGGACATTTCAATCATTTCCAATCATTCCAAATCCTTTCCAAAGTTTTCCCAAACCCTCCAAAACCTCAAAAACCTCTGATTAATCACTCCACCTACATCTATGGCACCTAAGACTCGTGGAGCTAGCAGCAGTGGCGCCGGATTGAAGAGGAAAGGACCGTTCGACGACCCGTCCGCGAGCCGTCTCCGGATTCGTCTTCTACACCTTCTCCGAGTGGTTCACCTGTACCAGCTTCCACTCCTCAGGTAGATCTTCTTGCCATCGAGTTGTTACAACCGGTAGGAAGGTGGACTTTGAGTTATTTGAAAATGAGGGATTTATTATTGGGAGACAATTGATTGAAATGGGACTTGAGAAGATATGTTCACTAGATTGTCCCACATATCCTGCATTAGTTAAGGAATTTTACTCAAATTTGACTAGAGGTGATGATGGAGTTAGTGTGGTGAGAGGCATTGGATTGAATATCACCGCCACTATTTTATCCAGACTGTTAGATTTGCCCCTATCTGGACCATCCACCTATGCCCCGGAGGATAGATCACCTGCCCTCACAAGATTGTTGAACAGAAATTTTGAGGGTTTTGAAGAAGTTTTTGCAAATCAGTTACCTTTGGAGCTGAGGCTACTTCATAATATCTGCAGTAGGGTATTGTTTCCCAAGACTGGCAGATTTGATTATGTTTCTGAGAGGGATATCTTCGTGATGGATGCTGTTGTGACTGGAAAGCCCATCAATTTGCCTCGGATGATTATTTGGCACATAGCTGATTGTGGAGGCAAGAAGAAGTCCAGTTTACCCTATGGCATGTTCTGACTAAGATATTTCAAAGCCAAGGGATTGTATTTGGTGAGAGTGAGCCAAAGAAGGAATTAAGGCACACTGACTATTACACTTTGGCCACTATTCATAGAATGGGATTTGTTAAAAGGAATGGGAGATGGGAGAGGAAGAACATTGCTGAGGATAGAGCTATGGATACTGAGGCCCCTGGACCTTCTGTGAGACAGTCTTCACCTGAGCCTCCTCTGAGCTCTTCAGTTCCAGATTTTGCTCCTGCCTCTGTTCCAGCTCCTGCCCCTGTTCCTGTTCCTGTTCCTGCTCCAGCTCAGACATCTGCTTCACCATCTGATAGATTTTCTGATGTTCAGTTAGAACAGCTTAGATCTTTATTTAAATCTGAGATTAGTGAGCATGAAGATAGATTGAAAAGTGAGTTTGATGAAAAATTTATGAATTTGAAGGAATCTTTGTATTCTCTGAGTGATCGGGTTGCAACTATTGAATCAATTCTTAGTTCATCCACTAGTTCCTTAAGTGAAGACTTGAAGAATATTTTTGAGAGCTTAAGAACATCTGTGGTGACTCTAAGACATATGCCCAGTGCAACGCCGAGCTCCAGGACAAGATTGTAACTGCTTGTACTTTTGTAAATGAAAGATTAAAAGATTATGTCAAACTACAATGTGAAGGCATGCAGAGCATTGTAGATCACTTAACTAGGATTACTAGGAAGAATTTCTAAATGTAATGTAATCCTTATTTTGATGTATTAGATGCTTAGCATTTTGATGTAATGAAGTTCACTTTGTAATCTCATTTTGATGCAATGAATATTTTAACTTTTGTCTAAGCAATTTCTTTAATGTATTGGATGCTTGATTTGATCTTGAATTAGCAATGCAATGAAAGAAATTTACTTATGAAGCTTGTATTTGAATTTGATATAATGAATTTGATACAATGAAGTTGATACAATTAGATAAATGGTTGAGAAGTTTAATGATTATATGGAAAACTTGAAAACCCTTAATACATTCTTGATGCAATGACTTTATCCTAACCTTTTTGTTGATTACAAAAAAGGGGGAGAGATTTTATTTAATCGTATATGCTTTCAATTAAATATATGCTTTCAATATACTTTCAATGCAAAATTTTAAATTTGAAAGAGGGAGAGATAATTTGAATATTAAAGGAGGAGAGTTAACTTAAAGGGAGAGATAATTTGGTTATCATTATGCTTAAAATTTAAAAAGGAAAAATTATTTGCTTGAACTTAACAATTGAAAATTTTGAATGAATTACAAAATTGAGTTTCATAGGGGGAGCTATCTCATTTAGGGGGAGCCTCTCAATGAACATAAAAATTGATTTTGGTTTCAGAAAATTTTTCAATTCAAACATGCATATACTCAATGTTTTTGTTATCATCAAAAAGGGGGAGATTGTTGAGAAATTTGGGAGATTGTAATTATTTAATTACCCCAACTTTATTGATTTTGATGATTTCCAAAAGCCATGAGTATTTTAAAGGAAATAATGAGTTTATTTATCAAAAACCTTGAGCTTATTCAAAATGAAAGCAATGGACTCTCAATGTTTAAATTCACTGAGTTTTGAATCAATTTGAAAAAGAAGTTTCAAGCTCTATATTTAAGATTTCAAAAAGGAATTTTTACATGTTATATTTCAATCAATGATTTCTTGAAACATGTCTTGAATTCATGCTTAATGTCATATTTATTGTATTCAAGTCAAAATATCATTTAAAATTATTCTGGGACGAATTTCAAAGTCAATCAAGAAAATTTCTGATTTTTGATACGTTCCGGAGCCGACTCTAGAGTTTCAGAGTCGACTCCAGTAAGTAACAGAGATTTCTGATTTTCTCGAGTCGACCCTTGGATTTCAAGAGTCGACCCCTGACTCTGTGCGAGCCGACTCCTGGACTGTGTGAGCCGACTCCGCTCAAACAACAGAAAGCATGTTTTTTGAGCGCTTCTCGAGTCGACTCCCCATTTTCTTCGAGTCGACCCCCGACTGTTGGGAGCCGACACTTTGGTTCTTCGCGAGTCGACCCTCTAACATTTTAAATGTTTCTATTTTTAGTAATCGACTTCGAGCCGACTCCCACAGTGCTCGAGTCGACTCCGCGAATTCTGGGCGCAATTTTTCACGATGACACGTCAGCCCCAACGGTAATATTTTCAAATAACGGCTATATTTCTGTGTTTCTAACGGATATATTTTTGCAGAATCTATAAATAGAGGAGCTCTTTTCAAATCAAGAAAAGAAAAAGAAGAAGAGAGAAAAAGAAGAAAAGAAAATCTTTCAAAAAGAGGGAAAAACAGAGCTTCATTGGAAAAATCCTTTAAGTCAAGGAGAGAGATTCAAAAGGAGTGAAATCAAAGAGAGAGATTCGTGTGCTCCAGTTCTACATTCTACAAAAGTTCAAGAGGAGATCCCAAAGCAACCAAGAGCAATATCAAGATCTTCCAACCTAGAAGAAAAAGAAGAAAAGCTTCAACCAACATCCAAAAGCCCCAAAGCTAGGAGAATCTGTGCTGAGGCCTGATTCCACACTTCAAAGGAGTTGGAGAAGAGAAGCAAAGAAGCCAAGCCTACATTCAAGCTTATCTAATCAGGCTTTTCTAAACCTAAAGCTTTATTTTGATTATTCTGCTCAAGAGGAGCTGCTTGTATTCAAACTCTTATTTATTTACTTGTGTACTGATTCAATCAGTGGATTGAATTAGTGGAGGTAGTTGTACCTCGTTGTAAGCTTGGGATAGCTTACGTGTTGGGTTCGTTGTGATCCCGTTAAAACAACGGTTTGAGTTTTGTGCTGGTGAGCCGTGAAAAACCGGCTGGGTTCGTTGTGATCCCGGGAAAACAACAAGTTTGAGTTGTGAGCTTGCAAAACAACTCGGCTGTAATCTTGGGAGATTATAGTGTGGACCCAAGTGAATCTTGGGAGTGGACGTAGGTGTGGATTGCACCGAACCACTATAAAACCTTGTGTTTGCCGTGTCACATTATCTCTCTCTCTCTCATTCTTAGCATTTACTTCTGCATTTTGTTTGTGCTTATATTGTGCATCACTCTCTTCACAAAGCACTTCAAAGCAATCGATTTCAAAAGACTTTAATTTTTAAAGAACCCAATTCACCCCCCCCCCCCCCCCCTCTTGGGTTGCCATCTGGGCCAACACTGACGCAGTGGATCGGCCACGGCATCATCACATGCGCAACACTTAGAGTCAAAGAGCATCTCGAAAGAAAGGTTCCCCCTTTCTCATCAATAGGCACGGGATCCATCTTATTGTTAGTCGCACAACAAAATGGTTCGGCTCAGAGGAAAGAAGAAACAGGCAAGGCAAGAACACCGAGATATTCTTATAGAAAACTTCTCTTCATTGATAATGAAATAGGAGTACAAAATCTGGCCTAAGGCCGGTTACAAAAGGAAAAGGAAAAGAAACAACAACTTCTCAGGGCTCGTTCGGGCCCGGCTCTCCTTTGTCGTCTTCTTCCTCTGCCGGCTCCTCATCAGCTTCTCCAGGTCGGATCCCCTTGAGCTCGGAAATGTCAATTTTGAGAGCCGCGGACACCTTGGTCTTACACATCTCAAAGCCCTTGACGTAGGCATCAAGGCTGGCCTCGAGGACTTCTTTCCCAAATTCCGGCGAGGCCTTGTAGCTAGATACGGCCTGCCCCACCTCGGCCTCGGCTCGCTCGGCCCTGGCCCTGGCCTCTCTGGCTTAGCCTTCGGCTTACTCGGTGCGTGTGTTGGCCTCGTCTGCATAGGCCACGGCCCCGGCCTTTTTGTGCCCCGCCTCAACCGCCGCTTTCTCCATGGCGACTGCTCTCTCCGCGGCGGCCTGGGCCTCCCCTCGCGCCGCCCTGACCTTCTCTGCGGCTCATTGAAGCTGGCGATTCAGCTCCTCCTTCTGCGCCGTGGCGGCCTTCAACCTCTCCAAGACCAACTCCAGCTTGGCCTCGGCTATGACGGCCCGACCACACTCGGCCCCGGCCCGGCTCTCCACCTCCTTCAGTCGGCCGCCCAGATTCTCCTCCCGAGCCTTGGCCTCCTGGTGAAGTTGAGCGAGGCTCTGGGACTGCGCCGCACTCTCCTTCCTGTACTTCTCGGCCCGCGCCAACGCCCTTGTAAGCGCGTCCGAAGAATGGACCACCACCTCACGAAGGCCGATCGCGCCGTTGGCCATCTGTAGCAATGGGAACATGATTAGCCCTAAAAGATCAGGGCATCGAAAACACATCCGAAAATAGAGAAAGCTCAGAAGATTACCTGGACAATGGCAACCATCACCATATCCAGGAGTGCGGAGTGGCTCATTCCCCGCATCTCCTCCTCGGACTCGGCAGTCCGGACACTTGACAGAAGGCGGGAGGCTTGCGCGGCGTCCGCCATTAAGTTAAACCTGGGGACTGGCCGCGTCATCCCCTCCTGCGGACCCTCAACCCGAGGGCGAGACAAGCGGCGCACCAACTGTTGGGATGAGCTCTTCGGCCCATCCCTCTGCTCTCTGGTTGCCTCCGCCCTAGCTTGGGGTTCCTTGGCGACTGGCTCCCTCTCTCCGGTAGGGGGGGAGTCCTCTTCATCTCCTGCTCGGCAGCGGCCGGAGGGCTAACAGCGATAGTTACCTGCCCCGCCTCGGGCACGTCGGCGGTGGTAGGAGCCTCCTCATCGAGATCCAGAATCACCATGGCGGTTTGGGTGGTGACCTGGATCTCTCCCTCCTCCACTTCGGTCCCAGCCGGCCTCAGGACCACTTCCCCAGCTGACGCTTCCCTAGCCGGCTCTTCTGCAGGTGCTAGGGCCTTAGGGGCTTCCGCGGCTCGGGCCGGCTCGGCCCGCTCCCTCCTCCGAAGTTTCTTCGCCGGCCTTGATGTTCCCCAGCTGCCGGCCTCTTCTGCTTCAAGGCGGCTTCAAACTCCCCGGTAGAGAACCTCATCGCTGCATCCAAAAACGAAAAGTGTCAGCAGCAGCACATAGTAACCCCCCGGCCGAGACAGAAGGAATCAGACGTCGTGCTCACCAACTGCCGGGGCCAACTCAGCTTCTATCATGTTCTCCTCAGACAGGAGTTCCTTGTAGCCAGGGATCTGGCAATTGGATAGTTGGGTGAAGAGTTCCCTATCTCTCTCCCCCACGTTGGCATTATCATTGGAGCTTGTGTCCGGCTCCATCCAATCGGGCCTAACCCCCTTAACATGGGCAAAAAGGAAGCGGGATTTTTACCCCCTAATCTTAGATGGCAGACCTAGGGGAAAGGCACTACCCGGCCTGGCAGTGAAAGCCCACCAGGCCCCCTCACCTTGGCGGGGGAGTTTATAAAACGCCCGGAACAGTAATAACCCTGGCCGGGTCCCCTCGAAATAGCAAAGAATTACAAAGGCACAGATGATCCGAATCGAGTTCGGAGTCAACTGCGCCGCCACCAGCTTATATCTATCTAAAAGGTTCAGGAAAAAGTGGTGGAGTGGAAGGTGCAACCCGAACCGGAAGAACTCCTCATATAGAGCGATCCGATTGGAGCAAGTAGAGGTTACCCTATCCTCAGGCCCCGGCGCGGACAGACGAATGAATCTAGGAACCTGGTACTTAGTCCTAATGGTCTCTACGTCCTCTGGGGTCATAGTTGAGGCGACTCCCGTCGGACGTAGGATCAAGGCTCACCGCTGAGGGTGGAGCCGGGCGACGGGAAGACACAGGAACTGCCCTAATGGGAGAGGTTGAGGTGGACAGAGGTTCAGTCGACAATGGTTGGCCGCGGATGGTAATTCCGCCCACCGGCCGAGACACCTGACGGGCTGAAGGGGTTTGGTCTTCACTGTTGGAATGGAAAGTTTCTACTAAAGGCCTCTTACCCTCCCTAACGGTACGGCGGTCCATGGGTGAAGATGAAGGATGAAACTAACCTTGGAATCGAAAAGAACTCGAAGGTGGAAAGGCTCAGGTCGCAGAAAAATTTAAGAGAAGGAAGGCTAGAAGAAAGCAATGGCAATGTAAAAGCTTTCCCCAAGCCCTTGGGGTGCTTTTATACCCCCATTTCCAAACGGCGATAATCAAGGGCCCACCACGTGGCACTCTCCTATTGCGCCATGGGCTGTCCGCTGGAAATCTCGCCTGCGCCCGAGACGTGCCACCTCGATTCACCCCAAGGAGCGTGATCCCCGGCCAATCGCAGGGCCTAGAAGACGGAGAAGCGATGATGGCCCTCACCTTTTCCCATTCCCCGATAGGCTTCTTCTTCGAGGCGTACGGCGCTAACGTCATCTCCCACCTACCGCATGATTATAGAAGAATTTCGAAGCGACACTGCCTCGGGACGACGCGCCAGCTCACCAAGCTATTAAAAGCGCACTAAAGAGCAATCATTCTTTAAATTTTCGCGCCCCTCTCGCCCAAAGGGCAGCGGGCGAGTGGCCCTTCGCGCTCAGGGGCGAGGGGGCATCTGATGTGGATGACGCAGCCACAAGGATAATTATGGCAAAATCGAAACCTTAAGAGGGCCCCATCACCTCCAAGTCAGCCAAGTCGGCGCCGGCCTTCTCAGGTTGGCCCCGCTGGGCCCCGGCACCTCCAAGTCGGCCAAGTCGGCCCCGGCCTTCTCAGGTCGGCCCCGCTCGGCCCCGGCACCTACAAGTCGGCCAAGTCGGCCCCGCTCGACCCGGTACCTCCGAGTCGGCCAAGTCGGCCCCGGCCTTCTCAGGTCAGCCCGGCATCTTCAAGTCGTCCAAGTCGGCCAAGTCAGCCCCGGCCTTCTCAGGTCGGCCCCACTCGGCCCCGGCACCTCCAAGTCGGCCAAGTCGGCCCCGCTCGGCCCCGGCACTTCCGAGTCAGCCAAGTCGGCCCCGGCCTTCTCAAGTCGGCCCCACTTGGCCCTATCACCTCCAAGTTGGCCAAGTCGGCCCCGGCCTTCCCAGGTCGGCCCCTCTGGTCCCAGCTTCTCCGGGCTAGCCGTGTCGGCCCCGACCATCCCTGGTCAGCCCCGCCCCGGCATCTTCAGGACGGCCCCAGAACAGTCCTGGCTATTTGCGCCGCCATCCTTCTGACCCACGCCGCTTGGCATCCTCAGGCCCAACTACCCGCTGGCCACGCCGCTGATGGGACTAGACCTAACTACATGTCAGCCCCGCTGACTGATGGGACATGGTTCACCAACCGTCGTTTTTCTCCTGACTGATGGGACATGGCTCACCAACCGCCATTTTTTTCCTTCTCCGATGGGACAGGACCCACCAACCAGCCAAGATTCACGTAGCCCTCACGAACCCTGCGGACATTCCTTTCTCACGGAACTCCACGTGGTCGCGCAGGGGTCAACCCCTGTAAAAGGGAAGGTCCACTCAAGAATAAGGTAATGCAAACCCATACACTTGCTACCCTGATACCCAGAAAGAAATTTCTATCTTTCTGAGGGCTCATCTTTTCTCCCAGAGCTTGTCTGAGCTCTGACTCTTCCTCAGCTGTGACCCCTATTACTAACTTGAGCGTCAGAGGGTCCCACCAGAGCTTCCCTTCGGTCTTGAGACTTTTTGCAGGCTATCTAATCAGGCAAAGGATAGTAAATTAAGCAGCTCTCTTCTCTTGACGTTCAGGGCCGGTGATAAGGCATTTAAGAAAAAAAGCGTTATTCCTTGGCCGTCGATCTGCCATCAACCACGTAACCCGACAGCAAATTCAACCGCAAATCGCTCCATTTCGAGCGGATCCAACGCGACCGACAGCGGGACCCCACGCCCATCCCTGGCCGCCACCATCACCGCCTCGCCGCTGTGGTTCATCGAGACCAGCTCCACCCGGCTCGGCCTACCCCACCCAAAGTCGGTCTCGTAGGCCCTGAACCGGGGCGAGGCGACCATGTTCACGAACGAGCCCATCGGCGGCGGCGGCCCCGACGGCATAAGCCAACGCTCGCAACCCTTCAACGGCTCCTTCACGGACTCGGACTCGGCGATGTACGTCCGGAGCGCCGAGCACGCGCGCGCGAACCGTCCTCGGCCAGAAGGTCGGCGGTCCGGACCGGGACGTGGCACTTCTTGACGCAGTTCCCGAAATATTGCTCGGGGACCGGGGGGTCGAGCCGGGAGCGGCAGTCTACGAAGAACCCGAGGCAGGCGTCCTCCTCCCGGTTCGGCGACTTCGACCGGACGTAGGCGGTCCAGATGAGGGCCGAGAGGACCACAAAGGTGGAAGGGGGTCGGGTTCCGTCGCGTTGCACGGCGCGTTCTTTTAGGGCGGCGATGCTCTGGGCATCGATCGCGAAGGTTCGGCGGGCGAGCTTGGCGCTGCCTTGGCCGGGTAGATGTGGGGAGGAGGCTGTTCAGCGGAAACAGAAGGTTGAGGCAAATTAATCATGTCCAACCATAGACTTCTATGTCACCACCCTATCTCGGCGTTGGCCTTGGCAACGGCATCGGCGTCGGCCTCGGCAACGGCCTCTGCCTCCACGAGGCCTCGGCCTCGGTAACGGCCCTGCAACGGCCAGATTCGCTCAACAACGGTCCAAATCGTCTAGAAGCCGATTTTTCAGGGGTAAATCAGTCCATATCAGGTAAATTCGACTCTTATCTTGGGGGAGAAGATTAGGGATCCAGCCAACAGGTTTTGGATAAGATTTGGAGGGAAAACAAACCTTATCTATAAGCAACCAATTTGGAGATATGGATAAGATCTTAAGGTAGTTTGTTGAGAATATCTTAGGGATTATCCAAGCTATCTTTGGAGCTATTCTGGATCAGATTTCAGGAGATTTCAGGCGTCTTATCCAATAGCGAAGAGTCCTTCATCAGCCGGCTAGGAGGAGATAAGATTTGGAGATGGGCGGTGGCCTTTTTGGAGACGTTGCATGGGATAAAGATAAGATCAAGGGGATCTTTGGATAAGGTTGCAACAACCTATAAATAGAGGGGGATGAGGTCTACGTGAAGAGTATTAGATCAATCCATCAGAGGATTAGATGATAGAACATGAGAGAGAAGATCTGATTGGAAGAAGATCTTCCTACCTTCTAAGGAAGGGACACCCGAGTGGAGTTCAGGTGGGCGCCACTAAACGATCAGGGAAGGTTCGTGAGGTTGGCGAGTGGCTGGATCAGCGGAGATCGCAGCGGCGCAGGTCTAAGTCAGGAGGACTTAGGCGAGCACGGGACGTGGCCGATACGCACAGGCGGTGCGAGGGTGCGAGGCATCTATAGGTCAGTTTCGTTGAGTGAGGTTGGGGCGAGCACTTTGAGAGATCTTTGTTAGGGACAGAGAGGAGTGCTTTTGTAAGCTACGGGCAACCTCATTATTTTCCAAGTTAGTGGAAAGTTCTTGGTTGGGAAGGCTTTGTCTCCCGTATATCTTGGTGTTTGGGTGGGACTTTGTTCTTCGGGGATTTTTATTCATTGTTCTGGGGTAAGGCTGGTTAGGGGAAGGGTTTCTCTAACGCCATCACTGGTAGACGCAAGGACCTAGTGGACATAGGGAGCGCTTGCGTGTGCCAATTGAAAGCCCGGTGACAAGTTGGTATCAGAGCCAGGTTGAAGACAAGTTTCAAGCAAGCCCAATCAGATGGCGAGAGCGGTAGGAGACCGCATGACCCGTTTGGAGGGTATTGTGGGAGATTCAGGAGAGGGATCAACCATGAATCTTGTAGCTGTATGCGCGGAGTTGAGCATACAGTTGGCTGAGTTGCGCACTTCGCACGACCAGTTGATGGAGGCGCACGAGGGGCTGCTTCGCGACCTTGAACATCGAAGCATGCAACAACAGCGATCAGACTTGGCCATGGAGGAGCGATTGGAGCTTCGGATCCATGCTTTGGAGCAGGAGGTGATTCGTCTGAGGCAGGAGGCACAGAGTCCAGTCCACATGGTCGGCGCTCCGGCAAAGGAAGCAAAGGTCCGGGAGCCTAAGGCCTTCGGCGGAGTCAGGAGCGCAACGGAAGTAGAGAACTTCGTGTGGGACATGGAGAACTACTTTCGTGCGGCGAAGATCCCAGCACCCGATCAGGTGGATCGGGCCTCGACGTATCTGGAGGGGAACGCCAAGCTCTGGTGGAGGACCAGAACGGCCGAGGATGACCGTGCGGGGCGTCCCAGAATCGAGACCTGGGAGATCTTCAAGAGGGAACTGAAGGCTCAGTTCCAGCCAAGCAACGCATGGTGGCTTGCTCGAGAGAACCTGAGGAAGCTGCGGCAGACAGGGAGCATCCAGGAGTACGTGGCGCAGTTCAGCAATCTACTTCTGGAGGTGTCCAACATGTCCGAGGAAGATAAGTTATTTAACTTCCTCGCTGGTCTACAGGGGTGGGCGCAGGCCGAGCTTCGCAGGAGGGAGGTGAGGGATATTCCCTCAGCCTTCGTAGCAGCAGAGGCACTGGTAGACTTTCGCAGCGCTACTACTTCGGGCAACGGTGGCCAGGGCAAGGGCAAAAAGAGTGCGTCACCACCGCATGGTCAAAAAGGCAAGAAGGAAAGTGTTCTACCACGTGCAGCAGCAAAACCAAAGGGACAGGCGACTTTCGCTGGATGCTTCATATGCGGAGGGCCGCATCTAGCACGGGAGTGTCCACGGAAGGTGGCGGTGGCGGCCGTCACTACCCAGGCAGACAGGGCATCCGAGAGTTCAGAGGAGGAGCCAGTAGCGAGGATGGCCCCGCTACAGTCTATCAATACTTTGGCCGCGAGAGACCAACGCCAAGGTTTGATGTATGTGAGGGCTCGGGTCAACGGGAGGACAGTGCGGGCCTTGGTCGACTCCGGCGCAACACACAATTTCGTGAGCCAAGGGATGGCGCACAGATTGGGGCTTGGAGCGCTATCCCAGCCTTGTAGGGTGAAGCGTGTCAACTCCGAGGAGATGGAGTCTTTGGGCCAGGCGGAGGCCACATTGAATGTGGGCTCGTGGACTGGGCGCTGCAGCATGACGGTCTTGTCGATCGACGACTACGATCTGATACTCGGGATGAACTTCTTCATCAAGAGCAAGGCCGTGGTCATGCCTCATCGGAGGGGCATCTTGATCCGGAGAGGTAGGCGTCCTTACTTCGTTCCAATGAAGGGATGGCGTAGGACAGTTGCGAAGGGTGGGGTCAAGAAACGGCCCCACCACCAGACTTGAGGTTGTGCAACAACCTCATGCCTAGGCATTGCGTGGGAGAGCCTAGGCATGGAGGCATGCGGCAGGAGGCGGCAGGCGAGATGGCTCGGCGAGTGGGCTATCCAACCGAGGAGGCATCAGGGGGTGCACATGGCAGGTGGCCGCGTTGGGACTCGGGAGGCTTTGACTAGGAGGGCCAAGGCAGGCGACGACGAGGGCGTCGACATCTCAGCGGGGGGAGGATTGTCACCACCCCATCTCGGCGTCGGCCTTGGCAACGGCCTCGGCATCGGCCTTGGCGTCGGCCTCAGCAACGGCGTCGGCCTCGGCCTCGGTAATGGCCCTGCAACGGTCCAAACCGTCTAGAAGCCAATTTTTTAGGGGTAAATCTGTCCAGATCAGGTAAATTTGACCCTTATCTTGGGGGAGAAGATTAGGGACTCCAGCCAGCAGGTTTTGGATAAGATTTGGAGGGGAAAACAAACCTTATCCATAAGCAACCAATTTGGAGATATGGATAAGATCTTAAGGTAGTTTGTTGAGAATATCTTGGGGATTATCCAAGCTATCTTTGGAGCTGTTCTGGATCAGATTTCAGGCGTCCTATCCACCAGCGAAGAGTCCTTCATCAGCCGGCTAGGAGGAGATAAGATTTGGAGATGGGTGGTGGCCTTTTTGGAGATGTTGCATGGGATAAAGATAAGATCAAGGGGGATCTTTGGATAAGGTTGCAGCAACCTATAAATAGAGGGGGATGAGGTCTACGTGAAGGGTATTAGATCAATCCATGAGAGGATTAGATGATAGAACGTGAGAGAGAGAAGATCTGATTGGGAGAAGATCTTCCTACGTTCTAAGGAAGGGACACCCGAGTGGAGTTCGGGTGGGCGCCACTAAACGACCAGGGAAGGTTCGTGAGGTTGGCGAGCGGCTGGATCAGCGGAGATTGCAGCGGCGCAGGTCTAAGTCAGGAGGACTTAGGCGAGCACGGGACGTGGCCGATACGCACAGGCAGTGCGAGGGTGCGAGGCATCTATAGGTCAGTTTCGTTGAGTGAGGTTGGGGTGGGCACTTTGAGAGATCTTTGTTAGGGACAGAGAGGAGTGCTTTTGTAGCCTACGGGCAACCTCATTATTTTCCAAGTTAGTGGAAAGTTCTTGGTTGGGAAGGCTTTGCCTCCCGTATATCTTGGTGTTTGGGTGGGACTTTGTTCTTCAGGGATTTTTATTCATTGTTCTGGGGTAAGGCTGGTTAGGGGAAGGGTTTCTCTAACACCATCACCGGTAGACGCAAGGACCTAGTGGCCATAGGGAGCGCTTGCATGTGCCAATTGAAAGCCCGGTGACATATAAGCACAAACACTTTTTTTAATCAAAAAAAATTATTTTGTGGTATATTTTAAATTATTAGGTAGTAAATGACATCAAAAATTCATCACATAGAACTTTACTTTTAAAAAAAAAAAGAAAATCATTGTAAATAATATAAATGCATCATGCTAAGACCTTGTTAACAGGCCTATGGGCAATAAAAACAGAAATTTTCAAACAATTTTTCTAGGTGGCCATCTTCGGCTGCCTTCTTAAGTGGCTTAGTTCTTAGGCGGCCTTTCTGGCTTACTGGGTTTCTTCGGGCATTTAATTTTGTCCACAGCTTTGCTCCGCGTCCGTCATAATGAAGAGAGAACAAGAGGAAAAAAAAGCTATATGATGTGAATGGGCAGCATTTAATGATAAAGATCTTAGACGGCCTTTCATCTTATGTCAAGTCATGGACCACGAGGAAGAGAGAGACGGCGTAGGAAGTCCTAAGTGGTCGCCTTTTCCTCAACGGTCTTCCTCAATGGGGCAGTCCTCAACGGTCATCCTAGGCGGCTTCGGTTTCCCAATGCCGGTTTCCCAATGCCACCACGATGCATTTATGTGCTAGGGCATTTATGGCCTTATTAAAGGCCATATGCATTTATGGCTATTACGTTGACTCCCTTTTAGCTCTTTATCGCATTTATGTGGCATTTATGGTCTTATTAAAGGCCATATGCATTTATGACTGTCACGTTCACTCCCTTTTGGCCCATGCATGCACGTAAAGGTGCCTCAGTCGGACCCATCTTTATCATAGGCGGTTTCGAAAGCTTCTCTTAGCTAGACCGCCTCGACACTCCTATAACGGCGGCCAAGAGCAGCCTAGATGGCTCCGAGCAATCCTAGACGATCCCCGACACTCCCATGATGGCGGCCAAGAGCAGCCTAGACGGCTCTGAGCAATCCTAGACGGCCCCCGACACTCCCATGACGACGGCCAAGAGCAGCCTAGATGGCTCCGAGCAATCCCAGACGGCCCCCGACACTCCCACGGCGGCCAAGAGCAATCCTAGATGGCCCCGAGCAATCCTAAAAGCCCCGAGCAATCCTAAACGGTCCCCGACACTCCCATGACGGCGGCCAAGAGCAGCCTAGACGGCTCCGAGCAATCCTAGACGGCCCCCGACACTCCCATGACGGCGGCCAAGAGCAATCCTAGACGGCCCCGAGCAATCCTAGGCGGCCTCACCGGACCCAGGTCCCACAGATGCCTTCCCGACCTCAGCCAGCAACGGCCTCGTAGAGCAGAGGCCCTAGGCGACCACCAACATCCCTAGGCGACCTACTTCTCCCAGCCAGCAAGTTCCTCCCAGCCGGCCATCCATGGTGGCCCCTCGCCCAACGGGCGCGACCTTCCGCGAACCTTCCGACTCTACATGCCAGGTAGAGGATATGGTCTCCATGGCTCATCAGGGGCCAGATCCAGGCAATAGAATTGGATGAAGGGGAGATATAGCTTCTCCACGTGTCAGATGGCATATGCATGAGCCAGAGGCATCCTTGAGTGGCCTATGGGTCCGAGGGTACTATTAGCCTTTATTTAATTCAAGAAGGGACTCTTGGAGACTAAACAAGGACTCTGGCCAAGATCAATGTACCAGAAAAGGCCAGCTGTGCGCACTCGATCTACGGATGAAATCATGACTTGCATGAGCATCGACAGGTGGTAGCACCTCAGGTCTCACAGATATCAATCCTGACATTTTATCTACCAAAAGTCTTCAATCATCATGACACCCCCAACCACTTAGATCCAAGCAAACCCCAAAAGTCATGGTCCATCATGAGGCCTCACGTGGCTCATTTCCAGTAAATGACAAAGATCCAAGCCTCTCAAGCAGAAGAAAAAGTTCAAAGATAAATAAAAGGGGTAAGAGGGACCTCCGACCAGGTAACTCAAAAAACTCAACATGCTCATTCTGAGCCCCTCTCTCTTTCTCTTTCGAGCTTTCTCAAGCTTACGGCTGTTGCCCAAAGCACTAACTTGAGCGTCGGAGGGTCCCCACCGGAATACCCGGCCGTGGAACTTCTTGCAGGCTTTGAAGACAAAGGAAGGGCCCCGATATTTCTATGGAGGAACGGCCGACGCTCAAGGATGCCAGCTCAAAGTGATCGGGCATCAACATATTGGCGCGCCAGGAAGGGGGGACGCACTGAAGGAAGGAAAGCTCTGTCTCCCTGAGCTATAAGTCTTTGTCCCCTCTAAGATAGCCATGGTGGTGATGCGCATGCCAAGGTCCTCACTAATCATGCCGGGGGCATCCACATCGCACTGAGCAGCAAAGGACCGCTCTCTCTACTCCTCCCTCACCACCAACCTTAGTTGCTTTAATCAACTAGCTGGCTATCCTCAATCAATAAGTTCAAGCCTTGAATGCAGCAGTTCATGAGCTGCAGAAGCAACGCTCGTTGGCTACTCGGCAGCAGCCCAAGCCTCTCACATCGCCCATGATAGCTGCACCAGTTAGCCAGCGATTCACCCATGAGAAATCTTGTCATAGAGAAGCTTATCGCCATCAAGCTTCACTTAAGCACCGCCACTGCAAAACTTTCAAGAGACTGCGGTCTCCTGCCTTTTGCTCATCTTCTGAGTCATCTGGGAAGGACCTTAATCATGAGATGAGGAGGCGTCTGGATGAACAATACCGGCGGCTGAAAAAGCTCAGTCAAAGGCTCAACAATCAGCCAGAGGTGGACTGCAACATGGGTAGCAGAATAATTTCAAAAAGGGATGAACTCGAGACATTGTCCATCACCTCGGGCATTCATGGGCATTTTAATTTCTGGTGGTAGTGAGCCAAGGGGTGTTAGTGCAATTAATGCAAGGTGGAAGATGAGGACAAAAGGCTTTGACTATTGACTTCACCTTCCCCCTCTCTCCCTTCTCTCTTTCTCTCGACGGATTTCGTCTAGCTGCTCTCAGACTTTAGCACTAAGGACGACCAATCTCTTCAAAGAAAGAGCTCTCAAGCCAAAAAGCTCTCAAGCCTTTAATCGATGACAGCATCAAACACGACACCAAGACAAAAAGCTAGGAAAGCTAAGTATACTGTACCAAAAAAAAGAAAAAAAAAAGAAAGAGAAAAAAGAAGTTTTTCATTCAATTTCTTAAAAACCACTCGGGCCGGCCAAGCGACCGTCGAGGTAGTTTTCCGGTGGCCCCGCGATCATAAGGACACCCCCGGATCGGTGCGAGAAACCTTCGAGGCGGTTCAAGTCCTATGGTCTCGGCGGCTCCGAGTCAAACTCTCGGACCGGCCGAGCGACCCCCGAGATATTTTTAAAATAACTTTAGTGGTCCCGAGATCATAGACACCTCGGACCGGTGCGAGAAACCTTCGGTGGTTCAAGCCCTATGGTCTCGGCAGCCCCAAGTCAATGCCCGGGCCGACCGCGAAACCCCCGAGGCGGTTTTATTTTGGCCCCATCAATAAAGGCTCCCGAGCATGGTCCCATCACAGCGACTCTCGGGTCACCCTTCGGGGTTCAAAAGGAACCTGAGCCTGGTCCAAGCACCCTCAGGACACCCTTCGGGGTTAAAGGCTCCCGAGCATGGTCCCATCACAGCGACTCTCGGGTCACCCTTGGTCACCCTTCGGGGTTCAAAAGGAACCTAAGCCTGGTCCAAGCACCCTCAGGTCACCCTCCGAGGTTAAAGGCTCCCGAGCATGGTCCCATCACAGTGACTCTCGGGTCACCCTTCGGGGTTCGAAAGGAACTTGATCCTGGTCCAAGCACCCTCAGGTCACCCTTCGGGGTTAAAGGCTCCCGAGCATGGTCCCATCACAGCGACTCTTGGGTCACCCTTCGGGGTTCAAAAGGAACCTGAGCCTGGTCCAAGCACCCTGGTCACCCTTTGGGGTTAAAGGCTCCCGAGCATGGTCCCATCACAGCGACTCTCGGGTCACCCTTCGGGGTTCGAAAGGAACCTGAGCCTGGTCCAAGCACCCTCAGGTCACCCTCCGAGGTTAAAGGCTCCCGAGCATGGTCCCATCACAACAACTCTTGGGTCACCCTTCGGGGTTCAAAAGGAACTTGAGCCTCATCCAAGCACCCTCAGGTCACCCTCCGGGGTTAAAGGCTCCCGAGCATGGTCTCATCACAGCGACTCTCGAGTCACCCTTCGGGGTTCAAAAGGAACCTGAGCCTGGTCCAAGCACCCTCAGATCACCCTCTGGGGTTAAAGGCTCCCGAGCATGGTCCCATCACAACGACTCTCGAGTCACCCCTCGGGGTTTGAAAGGAACCTGAGCCTGGTCCAAGCACCCTCAGGTCACCCTCCGGGGTTAAAGGCTTCCGAGCATGGTCCCATCACAGCGACCCTCGGGTCACCCTTTGGGGTTCAAAAGGCTCTCAACAATTTCGTTTCTGCTCCAGCGGCATCATTACGGCCTTAATGACTTTATTGCAGCCTCATCGGCTCTATCAGCCTTAGTGGCTATATCCCTCTGCCCCAGCGGCATCATTACGGCCTCAACGACTTTATTGCAGCCTCATCGGCTCTATCAGCCTTAGTGGCTATCAGCCTTAGTGGCTCTATCCCTCTGCCCTAGCGGCATCATTATGACCTCAGCGGCATTATTATAGCCTTAGCGGCTCTATCAACCTCAACGGTTTCGTTTCAGCCCCAACAGCTCTATCAGCCTCAACGGCATTATTACAGCCTTAGCGGCTCATCGCTTTGCCTCATCGGCTCTATCAACCTCAACGGTCTTATTGCAGCCTCGTTGGCTCTGTCGCTCAGCCTCAGTGGCGTTAGTGCAACTCCATCAGCTCTATTTTTGCCTTGCCAACTAGTTGACGAGCGTCCCCCCAAAAATTGGACGTGTGCTACTTTAAGTGACGGGCACAAGGTAATAAACTTACCCCCAATGTTACTTAAAAATTCTTTACACTCTTTCAACTTGGTTAGTGCATGACCTACAAGCTCAAGGAGTGTAAGGGGCATCTAATAGGACCAGTTAACAGGCCCATGGGCAATAAAAACGGAAATTTTCAGGAAATTTTCAAACAAATTTTTTTAGGCGGCCAGCGGCCTTCCTAAGCGGCTTAGTTCCTAGGCGGCTTTTCTCTTCAAGGATGCGGTGGGTATTTAATTTGTCCTGCGTCCGTCATAATGAAGAGAGAGAACAAGAGAAATAAAGAGCCCGTCATAATGAAGAGAGAGAACAGAGGAAAAAGAGTGTGGGTTCTCTAAAGGACCGCCTTTTGTCATTAACGTCCCATAGGCAAATCAATGGGCAGCATTTAATGATGAAATCCTAGGCTTTTCATTCTAAGCGGCCCCTTCCTCAACAATCCTAAGCGGCCTTTCATCTAGTGACAATCCTAGGCGGCCTTCCTCAATAGCCATCAATCCTAAGCGGCCTTTCATCTTAGTGACAATCCTAGGCGGCCTTCCTCAATAGCCATCTTAAGCGGCCTTTCATCTTAAGCGGCCTCTTCCTCAACGGCATTTATGTTTTAGGTCTTAAAATAAATGCTTTAGGTCTTAAAAAGGCTCTCGCTCCAAGACATTTATTGGAGAGCATTCAATGAAATATAGCATTCAATGTCAAGGCATTTATTAGAGAGCATTCAATGGAATGGAGCATTCAATGTCAAGTCATCGAAGAGAGAGACAGCGGAGGAAGTCCTAAGCGACCTTTTCCTCGCCTTCTTAGGCGGCCTCTTCCTCAACGGTCATCCTAGGCGGTGCCTTCCTCAATGGCCATCCTAGGCGGGTTTCAGACTCCCAATGCCACCATGACGATGGCTCCCTATCGCATTTATGTGACAAGGCATTTATGGTCTTATAAAGGTTGATTGTTACGTTGACTCCCTTTTGGCCCCATGCATGCACGTAAGGGTACTTCGGTAATAACTTCGGGACCTGTCTTTATCCTAAGCAGTTCCGAAAGCTTCTCCTAGTGGCCAAGAGCAGCCTAGATGGCTCCGAGCAATCCTAGACGGTCCCCGACACTCTCATGACGACGGCCAAGAGCAGCTTAGCCGGCTCTGAGCAATCCTAGATGGCCCCCGACACTCCCATGACGGCGGCCAAGAGCAGCCTAGATGGCTTCGAGCAATCCCAGACGGCCCCCAACACTCCCATGATGGCGGCCAAGAGCAATCCTAGACGGCCCCGAGCAATCCTAGACGGTCCCCGACACTCCCATGACGGCGGCCAAGAGCAGCCTAGACGGCTCCGAGCAATCCTAGACGGCCCCCGACACTCCCATGACAACGGCCAAGAGAAATCCTAGACGGCCCCGAGCAATCCTAGGTGGCCTCACCGGACCCAGGTCCCACAGATGCCTTCCCGACCTTAGCCAGCAACGGCCTCATGGAGTAGAGACCCTAGGCGGCCACCAGCATCCCTAGGCGACCTGCTTTTCCCAACCAGCAAGCTCATCCCAGTCGGCCATCCACGGTGGCCCTCGCCCAACGCCGCGACCTTCCGCGGACCTTCCGACTCTACATGCCAGGTAGAGGATACGGTCTCCATGGCTCACCAGGGGCCAGGTCCAGGCAATAGAATTGGATAAAGGGGAGATATAGCTTCTCCACGTGTCAGATGGCATATGCATGAGCCAGAGGCATCCTTGAGTGGCCTATGGTCCGAGGGTACTATTAGCCTTTATTTAATTCAAGAAGGGACTCATGGAGACTAAACAAGGACTCTGGCCATTAAATAAATATTCAAGATCAATGTACCAGAAAAGGCCAGCTGTGCGCACTCGATCTACGGATGAAATCATGACTTGCATGAGCTTCGACAAGTGGCAGCACCTCAGGTCTCACAGATATCAATCCTGACATTTACCAAAAGTCTTCAATCATCATGAAACCCCCAACCACTCAGATCCAAGCAAACCCCAAAGTCATGGTCCATCATAAGCCGCAAGTGGCTCATTTTTAGTAGATGACAAAGATCCAAGCCTCTTAAGCAGAAGAAAAAGTTCAAAGATAAATAAAAGGGGTAAGAGGGACCTCCGACCAGGTAACTCAAAAAACTCAACACGCTCATTCTGAGCCCCTCTCTCTTTTTCTTTCGAGCTTTCTCAATCTTACGCCTGTTGCCCAAAGCACTAACTTGAGCGTCAGAGGGTCCCCACCGAATATCCGGCCGTGGACTTCTTGCAGGCTTTGAAGACAAAGGAAGGGCCCCGATATTTCTATGGAGGAACGGCTGCTCAAGGACGCCAGCTCAAGTGATCGGGCATCAACATTTATCATTTGCCTCTTTCTTAGACAAGGAAAAGAGAGATTATATACTCAAAGAAAATACAAAAGCATTAATGTCTAATATATATATACAAAAGCATTAATGTCTAATATATATATATATATATATGTGTGTGTGTGTGATATATATGGATGTTTATGTTTTATTTATCTTGAGATATTATTTTTTTCGAGAGATATTGTAAGATCGTGCTTGGAATGCTGGCTTGGCGATTCAATCTTACATTTTAACGGATAAAATTGGATTGATAAATTATGAATCCTACCATTTAATTGGCATATCATACTAAAAAATAAGGGGTTGGAATATTAAGATTCCCTTCAATTTTGTAATTACTGTGATTGAATTGGTAATATTTATGTCGCACTAATTTCATATGGTTGGCAAGAAGAACATTTCCTTATCAAGCCAATATGAAGGGCTGTAAAAGTGGATAGGGCTAAATTCTCTTAATCAATATTCATAATTTAGTCTAAGATTAATTTCAGAAGCAATGGCAGAATTAGATCATGAAGCCATCCAACATGCTGCTATCATGCACAATTATTACAAAAATTTCCTCACATGAACCAATATTTCATGGCACATGACCAGAAGTAGTTTTTGACATTCAATAAATTTTGGTTAAAAAAAATCTAAGCAATCATGCCTTATTATAACCAGGCATAAATGATTTGTGCAAGAGTTATAAATGGTAAATGACATCTTGGATGCCTTCATTTAGCAACCAATGTTGTAGCAGGAATAGAAGTATATATGGTCAGCAATTTAATTCAAATCTAAGCATTTATTTAAAATCAAGTTTTGACAGCAAAATTTAGTGAGAGGCCAGGCAAGTGCCTACAAATTTTATGGCAAGGAAAAGAATTATTAGCAAGGTTAGATACCAAAAACAAGCTTCATGAATCATATGATATTTAAGTATGATTTAAGAAATATTTCATCTATGAGCTGAACTTAATTACTTATTTTAGATTCAGTTTATCTAAGAATTTTTAAAAAATAAAAAATAAATAATTTTAAAATTTATATGAAGTCAAACTATTACTCTTTATCCACAATCATTAGTAATTTCTAGGAGAATATATTTGAACAATTTTAATAATATTATATTCATGCCGCTTTTTAGGTCACAATTTTCTGATATTAAAAAAGGGCAACGGATGTTCTACCTTTAATGACTCACCGGTGGCTTCCACCGCAAGGCGTCACGCACGATCCCGTCGCTTCACGGGTATTTGATCATCGCCCGGTCAAACAACGGCGTTGGCCGGTCTTCCGGCGATGAGCCCCCAGCAGCCCGCAGCACGCTGCCCACGCCTCCATGAACTGCCAGACGGCGCGGCCGTCGACCACGGCGTGGTGCATCGATGCGCCGATCACCACTCCACCGCCGCTGAACTTCGTCACCTGCACCGCAAACACCGGCGCCGGCAACTCTCGCGTGTCCAGCTCCGGCAAGAGCTGGCGGAAGGACTCAACGTCATGATCGAGGTTACGGCCAGCCGGCTGAAATCCCCGGTGGCCTCCGCCTCCACGAAGGAGACGCCTGCACCGACGGCCGAACAGTCTATCTCGACGTCGCCGGTGGTCGGGAGTTCGATGAGCTTGCCGGCGAGTGGGTAGAACTTCGACAAGGTTTGAGAAAGAGAGGATTTGAGGGAGTGGACGAGGGTGGGGAAAGGTGGGATGCTGCCGTCGGACGCATCGAAGAATAGGAGCCGTTGGATTGGCGGAAATCTGACCCAAAAAACGTCGAAGAGAGAGAGCTTGATGCGGTCGGAAGGAGGGGTGGGGGCTTGGGAGAGGGTAACATGGGAAACGTTGGTGATTCGAACTTGGATCATCGTTCTCTCTACGGTTGTTCTCTCGATCTCAACATGGGGAATGGAGATGAAAGGAGCCATAAGGCTATATATATAAATTGCGGCCATTACGGTCATTTCCTTATTAATTTGGCAGTCAAATTGTCTATCTATTTATAATCTAAATCAGAATATCATTAGTATATAGTAGATATACTTAACTTACTGTTTTAAAACCTAATTAATATATTTTATTGTGATTTAAAATCATTAGTGTT
>UESW01004804.1:508660-627494 GCA_900491605.1 Calamus simplicifolius
TGATAATTAGTGGCCATGTTCTGCATAAGGAAAAACTAAAGTTTATTAGTATATAAATTGATTCAGTCTAAAGACTTGGACTTTAGTCTAAGATTCTCCCACTATTTTGTTCAATTGGCAGCCTCTACACCCCAATTCAAGAATTATTCTTAATTCTTTAGCGGGCACTAAGATCTACATAAACTACATACAGGTCCAAGTGAAGCTTGGCTAACCCATATGCATCTAAGAGTAGGTTCAAAACCAATTGTTTCTCCAAATAATTCTTAGTGTTCAGTTTTGCCCCATGTACCTCTTCAGCAGGCATGAAGTGCCTCCACTGAAAGTTCTGGTTAGATCCAACCATTAAATGATATAATCAGTGTAACCTATCAATAGACAACCAAGCCCGAGTGAAGCTCGGCTCACCTGACTGTTTATTTAATAGTTACGCTGACTTATCATATAATGAATGATAATTCCGATGGTTGACAAGCACCAGGCATAGAGTGCCTCCAATGATTATCAAGATATCGGACTCATTATCACCCACCTTAATGGGAGGCTATGATCTAGTTATCATATAACTATTTCATTTTAAGGACCTAATAATTTTAGAGACTTTTAATAATATAAAGATAAATTGACTAATCAAGTTCTCCCACTGAATCTATGAAATCGGTAGAATGAAACAAGATTAAGTCAGGTTAAGTGGCACCTAAATCAGTCATACTGATATCCTTATAGGCATGGGTCAACCCGAATCAGGTAAATGATCTGAATCATAAATGGTTCACCACAATGACCAGGTGAGAGAGATCGATGGGAGGGATATGCCATTAACTCGTTAAAGACGCATCAATACGAGTAGCTCCCAATTAAAAACCATTCGATCGTTGATCCTAGAGCAACTTACCATCCCACCTTGACATCATATGGTTATCCAATTCTGATTTGACCATCTAATAGATTCATGCTCAACCACGGAGCCTAATCTACTTCCATTTGGTTTAATCAAAGAGAAGGACTTGATCAACTACAACTATTGTTTGATTTAGAGCATTCTTAACCTAATCTAATTAGATTTGAACAAATACTCTTTTAGTCCAATTGATTTAAACCTTAGAGTCTAACCCTTTATGGACCTGATTAGCTAACCCAAATGATTAAATATATTTCATGTTAACATGTCATATATTTCAATCAAGCATAATGTTACTACTCATAATTCCTATATTTAGATCATATCTAAAAAAAAAATTATGAACTAATATTTGACATTCAAATAAAACTCTCATAAATATTTGTATGTTTTATAACATAGACATCATTCCATCATATATCATATCTATGTTTTTATACTAAACATGCAAATATTATGGTTTTATACAACATCAATATGTATCAAATAGAAAATATCTTTTGAGAGTGTGTGTAATCTATGTTTGATGCCAAAGCACAATTTAAATTTTCTTTAAACAAAGCATCAACGATAAAACAATCGCACAGCAATATGTCACAAAATACCTCATTGAATGGGTAATTCGGATTTTCAATCCACTGTGACCTATGGCCTTGTGATAAGTTTTAGCCATAATTACATAATTAATGAGAATATTAATTTACATGCAATAAATTAGATCATTAACGAAACCATGGCTCTGATACCATTTGTAGGTAGAAATAGTCTCCGAGGCATGCATATTTTTAAAAATTGATAACTATTATCATTGCGGAAATTAAAGATTACATATTAATCTATCTAATATGCATCAAGATCATATCTTTGCCTATATATTCAGGGTCGTTTGATCTAAAATATGAATATAAAAACATCAAGATCATATCTTGATCTTCAAGATGATTAGTCACACTATTATCTTGAAGCCTGCCTTAAGATCTAGGGATCAAATCACTTACCTTAAGAACAGTAGGTAAATCCTTATTGCTCTGCAGCCGTTCAATCGTCCGGCCTCTAGTATCGTCCACGCGAAGCCCCAAATGATCAGATTTCCGGGAGTGCTAGCTCGCGGAAAAATAGCTTTGCTGATCTTGAATTCTCTCACTTGAATCTTCCTCCAAGATCCACCAGGCTTCCGCTAACACCAGAATCATCAGGATTTTCTATTCTAACATTTTAGAATTACAATCCACGATAATTTAGAATTACAATCCACGACAAATCGTGTATTGTTGTTCTATTTTTTGTTCTGTGTTCTCTGATGAGGGAATGCCTTCTATTTATAGTCTCGATTTAGCCTTGACATTTAATTCTGACATTTAAGAATCCATCGTTTGGCAAAAGCGAAGAGACGCTGAAGGTGCGGCGCTTGGTTTAATTCCGATGTTCGGAGAAAACCAAGGAGTCGCGGTGTTTGGTTTAGTTCCGTTGTTCGGAGAAAACCAAAGAGACGAGGGATAAATCCGACGTTCGGTAAATAAATGTCATGCATTAAATTCTATCTCATGAGATGAGATTTTAGCCATCTCATCATATGATATCCATATTCGAGAGGTTTGGGTTCTGATCTGAATTTATTTGACTTAACCCACATAGATCATGGTCCAAGCCCAAATCAAATTTCGCTAGTCCTGAATCTATTTAAATTCAAATCAAATCTAATTTCAAATCAATATTTGAAATTGACTTGTCCTTCTAATAGACTTAAACCAAATTGAATCTTATTTAATTGTACTTAACCCAATTGAGATAATTCAATCAATCAAATTGATTAATTAAATCATATACGATTCTCAATCGTTGATAGCAAATAAATCATCCTAAGAAACTTCTATGCATGTGACTCTCTAGGTTCGAACCTAAGCCGGTAGCATAGAAACAACTTTCTATACTAATCGATGTGCCCATCTAGCAATGGAACCCGACGTCCGGATAGGTCAAAGAGTTACCGAGCAAACTCCAAGAACCCTAAGAAACAGTTACCGTATAATTCATCCTCTTGACCACAAATGCTAAGGATGGCTTAAGAGCCTGTCAACTCTAAATAGCAAATCCATAAAGTGATTTCAACTTTAGTGATCATGTGACTTTCACATGAAGTGCCTTGGCCAAGGTCTTGCTAAATTGAAACACAAGCATTTCTCCTTTTAGTGGGATAGGTCAAATTTCATCTTGATCCATAACTGACTACCACAAGTACTTGACTGCATCCAGTAACCTTTCGTAGCTGGATTAGAAATCCAGGTGGTCCGGTACCTAAGTACAATGAGTTGCTTGTAAGCCACTGATTGTGATCTTCAGGTCTGAAGGATACTTATACCTATATCTTCTCGGATTAACTCTTGACAACAGAGTATCCGGAAATGAGTCACGTTTGGTGAAATGTACTCCTACACTTTCACCTGTATGTCACCAGGGTCTCTATACTCCTTGGTTAAGATGATAACCAACAAATATGATATACAACGTCCTATAATTGATAGTACTATGACCCTGTCATAGTATATCATTTGGTCGCGAACTCTTTTAAGGACCTTCTAAGATAAATCCTCCTTTATCGTGAGGAAGATTCTAAGGGCTTCATTACTTTCAGGAGTATTAAGAAGATGTTCTTGTAATGAATAAACTGCCAAATAACTTTTATTAATATATCAATTTATATACAATTTACATCAGCACAATCATCAAATGATTGGCTTTAGGATACAATTTCCAACAAACCACTCAGATCAGATAAGCCCCCAAAGTCATGGTCCATCATGAGGCCCACGTGGCTCATTTCCACTAGATGACAAAGATCCAAGCCTCTTAGGCAAAAGACAAAGTCCAAAGATAAATAAAAAGGGTAAGAGGGACCTCCGACCAGGTAACTCTAGAAACTCAACACGCTCATTCTGAGCCTCTCTCTCTTTCTCTTTCGAGCTTTCTCAAGCTCACGGCTATTGCCCAGAGCACTAACTTGAGCGTCAGAGGGTCCCCGTCGGAATACCGGACGTAGGACTTTTTGCAGGCTTTGAAGACAAAGGAAGGGCCCCAATATTTCTATGGAGGAACGGCCGACGCTCAAGGACGCTAACTCAAAGTGATCGGGCATCAACAAATTGGTGCGCCAGGAAGGGAGATGCACTGAAGGAAAGAAAGCTCTGTCTCCCTAAGCTATAAGTCTTTATCCCCTCTAAGATAGCCATGGTGGTGATGCGCATGCCGAAGGTCCTCACCAATCATGCTGGGGGGCATCCACATCGCATTGGGCAGCAAAGGACCATTCTCTCTGCTCCTCCTTCACCACCAGCCTCAGCTGCTCTAATTAACCAACTGGCCATCCTCAATCAACAAGTTCAAGCCTTGAATGCAGCAGTTCATAAGCTGCAGAAGCAATGCTCGGTGGCCACTCAGCAGCGGCCCAAGCTTCTCACATCGCTCGTGATAGCTACACGAGTTAGTCAGAGATTCACCTGCGGAAAATCTCCTCATAGAGAAGCTTATCGCCATCAAGCTTCACCTAAGCACCGCCACTACGAAGCTTTCAAGGGACTGCGGTCTCCTTTCTTCTTCTCATCTTCTGAGTCATCTGGGGAGGACCTTAATCATGAGATGAGGAGGCATATGGATGAACAATACCGGCGGCTGGAAGAGCTCAGTCAAAGGCTCAACAATCAGCCAGAAGTGGACTGCAACATGGGTAGCAAAATAATTTCAAAAAGGGATGAACTTGAGACATTATCCATCACCTCAAGCATTTATGGGCATTTTAATTTCTGGTGGTAGCAAGCCGAGAGGTGTTAGTGCAATTAATGCAAGGTGGAAGATGAGGAAAAAAGGCTTTTACTATTGACTTCACCTTTCCCCTCTCTCCCCTTTTCTCTTTCTCTCGACTGCACCCAAGAGCCAAACTGAGCCTAGGACTTCCTACGGATTTCGTCTAGTTGTTCTCAGACTTCAGCACTAAGGACGACCAATCTCTTCAAAGAAAGAGCTCTCAAGCCTTAAATCGATGACGACATCAAACACGACACGAAGACAAAAAGCTACGAAAGCTAAGTATACTACACTAAAAAAAAGAGAAAAAGAAAAAAGAAGTTTTTCATTCAATTTCTTAAAAACCACTCGAGCTAGCCAAGCGACCGCCGAGGTAGTTTTTCGGTGGCCCCGTGATCATAAGGACACCCCTGGACTGGCATGAGAAACCTTCGAGGCGGTTCAAGTCCTATGGTCTCGGTGTCTCCGAGTCAAACTCCCGGACCAGCCGAGCGACCCCCGAGGTATTTTCAAAATGACTTTAGTGGTCTCGAGATCATAGACACCCCGGACCGGCGCAAGAAACCTCCGGTGGTTCAAGCCCTGTGGTCTCGGCGGCCCCAAGTCAACGCCCGGATCGGCCGCGAAACCCCCGAGGCGGTTTTATTTTGGCCCCATCAATAAAGGCTCCCGAGCATGGTCCCATCACAACGACTCTCGGGTCACCCTCCGGGATTCAAAAGGAACCTGAGCCTGGTCCAAGCACCCTCAGGTCACCCTCCGGGGTTAAAGGCTCCCAAGCATGGTCCCATCATAGCGACTCTTGGGTCACCCTTCGGGGTTCAAAAGGAACCTGAGCCTGGTCCAAGCACCCTCAGGTCACCCTCCGAGATTAAAGGCTCCCGAGCATGGTCCCATCACAGCGACTCTCGGGTCACCCTTCGGGGTTCAAAAGAAACCTAAGCCTGGTTCAAGCACCCTCAGGTCACCCTCCGAGGTTAAAGGCTCCCAAGCATAGTCCCATCACAGCAACTCTCGGGTCACCCTTCGAGGTTCAAAAGGCTCTCAACGGTCTCAACTCAGCCTCATCGGCTCTAGCAGCCTTAATGACTATCAGCCTTAGTGGCTCTATCCCTCTGCCCAGCGGTATCATTACGACCTCAGCGGCATTATTATAGCCTTAGCGGCTCTATCGCTCTGCCTCATCGGCTCTATCAACCTCAACCGTTTTATCGCAGCCTCATCGGCTCTATCAACCTCAACGGTTTCGTTTCAGCCCCAGCAACTCTATCAGCCTCAATGGCATTATTACAGCCTTAGCGGCTCTATCGCTCTGCCTCATCGGCTCTATCAACCTCAACGATTTTATCGCAGCCTCATCGGCTCTATCAACCTCAATGGTTTCGTTTCAGCCCCAGCAGCTCTATTAGCCTTAACGACATTATTACAACCTTAGCGGCTCTATCGCTCTGCCTCATCGGCTTTATCAACCTCAACAATTTTATTGCAGCCTCATTGGCTCTATCTATCAGCCTCAATGGCATTATTATAGCCTTAGCAGCTTTATCGCTCTGCCTCATCGGCTCTATCAACCTCAACGGTTTCGTTTCAGCCCCAGCAGCTCTATCAGCCTCAATGGCATTATTACAGCCTTAGCGGCTCTATCGCTCTGTCTCATCGGCTCTATCAACCTCAACGGTTTTATTGCAGCCTCGTTGGCTCTATCTATCAGCCTCAACGGCATTATTACAGCCTTAGCGGTTCTATTGCTTTGCCTCATTGGCTCTATTAACCTCAACGGTTTCGTTTCAGCCCCAGCAGCTCTATCAGCCTCAACGGCATTATTACAACCTTAGCGGCTCTATTGCTCTGACTCATCTACTCTATCAACCTCAACGGTTTTATTGCAGCCTCGTTGGCTCTATCTTTCAGCCTCAGCAGCGTTAGTGCAGCTCCATCAGCTCTATTTTTGCCTTGCCAACTAGTTGACGAGCGTCCCCCCCAAAAAATTGGGCGTACACTGCTTTAAGTGGCCGGCACAAGGTAATAAACTTACCCCCAATGTTACTTAAAAATTCTTTATACTCCTTCAGCTTGGTTAGTGCAGGACCTACAAGCTCAAGGAGTGTAAGGGCATCTGATAGGACCAGTTAACAGGCCCATGGGCAATAAAATAGAAATTTTCAAACAATTTTTCTAGGCGGCCATCTTCGGCGGCCTTCCTAAGTGGCTTAGTTCCTAGGCAGCCTCGCTGGCCTACTGGATTTTCTCTCAAGGACGTAGTTGGCGTTTAATTTTGTCTGCAGCTTTGCTCCTTGTTGCAACAAGTGTCCATCATAATGAAGAGAGAGAACGAAAGGGAAAAAGAGCTATGTGACGTGTGTGGATTCTCCCAGAGACCGCTTTTTTTCATTAATCTCCCATAGGCAAATCAATGGACAACATTTAATGGTATAGACACGGAAGGAAATCCTAAGCGGCAACAACCATCCTAGGCGGCCTTTCATCTTAAGCAGCAATCCTAGGTGGCCTATTCCTCAATGGCCATCCTAAGCGGCAGTCCTAGGTGGCCTTTTCCTCAACGGTCATCCTAGGCGGCCTATTCCTCAACGGCCATCCTAGGCGGCCTTTTTAAGCGGCTTCGATTTTAGACTCGCATTTATGTGCCAGGGCATTTATGGTCTTATAAAGGCCACGTGCATTTATGACTGCCACGTTGACTCCCTTTTTGGTCCAATGCATGATGAAAGATGGCGTAGAGAAGCCAGGACGAGAAGTTTCTGACTCCCCATCTCACAGAGGTCCTCGACGACCTTTTCCAGCTTCTCCCAGCTAGACGGCCCCATGTATGCACGTAAGGGTGCTTTGGTAATAACTTCGGGACCCGTCTTCATCCTAGACGGTCCCAAAAGCTTCTTCCAGCTAGGCGGCTCCCCAGCAATCCTAGACAGCCCCCGACACTCCCATGGCGGCGGCCAAGAGCAGCCTAGACGGCTCTCGAGCAATCCTAGACGGCCTCGACACTCCCATGACGGCGGCCAAGAGCAGCCTAGACGGCTCCCGAGCAATCCTAGATGGCCCCCGACACTCCCATGATGGCAGCCAAGAGCAGCCTAGACGGCTCCCGAGCAATCCTAGACGGCCCCAATACTCCCATGACGGTGGCCAAGAGCAGCCTAAACGGCTCCCGAGCAATCCTAGACGGTCCCGACACTCCCATGACGGCAGCCAAGAGCAGCCTAGATGGCTCTCGAGCAATCCTAGATGGCCCCTGACACTCCCATGATGGCGACCAAGAGCAGCCTAGATGGCTCCCGAGCAATCCCAGACGGCCCCGACACTCCCATGATGGTGGCCAAGAGCGCCCTAGATGGCTCCCAAGCAATCCCAGACGGCCCCCAACACTCCCATGACGGCGGCCAAGAGCAATTCTAGATGGCCCGAGCAATCCTAGGCGGCCTCACCGGACCCAGGTCCCACAGATGCCTTTCCGGCCTCAGCCAGCAATGGCCTCATGGAGCAGAGGCCCTAGGCGGCCACCAGCGTCCCTAGGCGGCCTACTTCTCCCAGCCAGCAAGCTCCTCCCAGCCGGCCATCCACGGTGGCCCTTCGCCCAATGGCCGCGACCTTCCGCGGACCTTCTGACTCTACATGCCAGGTAGAGGGTACGGTCTCCATGGCTCACCAAGGGCCAGGTCCAGGCAATAGAATTGGATGAAGGGGAGATATAGCTTCTCCACATGTCAGTTGGCATATGCATGAGCCAGAGGCATCCTTGAGTGGCCTATGGGTCCGAGGGTACTATTAGCCTTTATTTAATTCAAGAAGGGACTCATGGAGACTAAACAAGGACTATGGCCATTAAATAAATATTCAAAATCAATGTACCAGAAAAGGCCAGCTATGCACACTCGATCTACGGATGAAATCATGACTTGCATGAGGTAGGATGATGCTTTTAGCTCTGACATATCACTAAAAGACAATGCCTGTAACTCTGACATGCCACTAGAAGAAGCATCTTCATAAAAGCCGTGCACACAGAGGAAAGCGTATAGGATAGACAACAGACTGGCACCACCCACTTCTGACGGGACAACGCCTGTAACTCTGACATACCACTAAGAAGAAGTATCTTCATAAAAGCTTCAATATGTGGCAGCACCTCAGGTCTTATAGATATTAATCCTGATATTTTATCTACCAAAAGTAGGGCTGAAAACGGATCGGATACGGATCGGATAGTAGTATATCCGTATTTGTATCCATATTTTTTAACGAATACGAATACGGATATGAATACTAAATGGATATTAAAATTCATATCCATATTTATTCTAAACGGATACGGATACGAATCGGATATCAAGTATATCCATATTTATTATATACGGATACGGATACGAATCGGATATTCAGCATATCCATATTATTATACACGGATACGGATACGAATCAGATATCCAGCATATCCATATTTATTATATACGGATACTGATACGAATAGGATATCAAGTATATCCATATTTGTTATATACGGATACGGATATGAAGATAGAAATTTCTATGATCTCACGATGGTATTATATGATGAATAGTTATGAAAGAGTTAATAAATAGAGGAATACTAAAGAAGCCACTAAACTCCCTACTGTCTACCACAAGAACAAAACATAGGCAATAAGAATATGGCTACATAAATCTTCTCTTAATAAACTTGAAAGAAGTTGAAATCCACAACAAATCCAACTAAGCAACAGTGTAACAGGATCTAAAATATTTGAGGTAAAAATCATTAAGCATTGAGACAAGAATTTTCACGAAAATGTAGACATATATAAGAATTTGCAGTTCACTAATACAAAAAAATGCATAAATACAACAGGAAAAGCAAAATGTCAAGCATATTTTCTTGAGTACTACTAAGAAATACAAGTAGCATGTTTCTTAGGACTTACCAACATTGGTGTTATGTACATAGCAAGTTCACCAAAGAATGGCAGGAAAGAAGCCTTGAAAGTTTTGATCAAAGTGCCCAAACAATTACCAACCTGAAGAACACAAAGGAACAAAAACATAGGACAAAGGGTCAAGTTTTATAATATATAATAATCATATCAAGGGGCTAGGCTTAAAATAAGTAATTTGTCAAGCATCCATGAAGTATGATTTTTGAAAATATAGCACAGACCTGATCAAAGACGTATGATTCTTGAAAATATATCACAGACATGATCAAGGAAATGAATAAATATCCTCCACGACGCTAGTAACTTATCTGATATAGGGACATAGTTTGAGTTGGCTCAGAAAGACATTATCAGCTGTTATTTCCTGATGGTTACAATTTGCATGCATCCGAGTCAGAAATGCTATGAATCTGCCTAACATCATGGCCCTTGGCTCAGATAGAGTGTCAAACATATGCTTCACAAATCACAACGGTTGCATTTAGAAATGCCCTCCAAGTCATGATTTCAGTGTCAAACATATGCTTCACAAATCACAACGATTGCATTTAGAAATGCCCTCCAAGTCATGATTTCACAGCCCACACATTGAGCATCAAAACAAATTGGAAGTCCCTATCATCATTGCCAAATTAAATTGAATAGGCTCAAAATATTATCACAGCCCACACAAGCACAAAGTTTTTGTTGACGATAAATCTTAAATGCATCTCATAAACTCAAATGTCATAAGAAGTATTTCATAAACTATTAAGTAAAAAGTTCATAAATCATTGAATAACATCATATGACAATCTTCAATGCTCTAATCATCCTGAAATAAAACATGTTAAGAATATTATTAGTACAAAAGTTCAATATATAAATAAAAATAATAACTTATTTTTTAAAAACTATACATCATTTGCATTTACCTTATCCAATATATCAGGAGAATTGAGATCATGAACAATGGAAGGAATATGACCTGAAATAAATTTTAAAAAATAGTAAAATATTATAAATAAATTAAATCTAATAAAAAGTATTGTATAAAATGCAATAAGTTACCTTTTTTCTCGGATCTCAACCAATCTTGAAAACAAATCACAGCTTCAACAATATCAGGATCTAATGAACTTCGAAATGCATCTATCACTCATCCACCTGTACTAAATGCTGATTCTGAAGCTACAGTAGATACTGAAATTGCCAAAATATCTCTTGCAATCCGAGATAAGATAGGATACTTTGGACCATTAGATTTCCACCAGCCTAAAATATCAAAAGCATCACCTTCAACCCATGGCCAAATAGATTCCTCCATATATATATCTAAATCTGTTCTAATTTGTTGCTGTGCATTCTTCTTCATAAATTGTGCAAACTTTTTTTTTCTTCCTTCCATCTCATCAAACTCATCAGAAATATATCCGCTATCTCTCGATGAACCAATATCATGAGTAATTGGAATAGAAAATGAAGGAAATTTTTTTTCATACTCACTATAAAGGTTTCGAATAACATTTTGAACATCACCGACCTCTTTTTCTCCATTTAAAGAGTAAATCTGTGAGTAATAAAATTCTACCATCTTCATTTTGTAACGAGGATCTAAGAATGAACCCACTGCTAGCATAAGATTAGATTGCTGCCAATATTTGTCAAACTTCTCCTTCATTGATAATGCCATAAAGAGAAAAAGTTGATCCTTAGGATTTGTGCACCATTCAATAATTTGCAATTGAATTTCACAAAATTCTTGAAAAAAGAGATTTGCAGTTGGATATAATGTGCCTGAAAGGAGCTCGGTGATGTTATAGAAGTTTTTCAAAGCTTGACAAAATGTTTTACCTCTATCCAATTATCATTTGTTGGGCACATATCATATTTGTATGGATCAAGACACTGCAATCTTTTAAAAGCTTCTTTATAATAACAAGCATCCCTTAGCATCATGTACGTAGAGTTCCATCGTGTTGGGACATCAATTGACAAACCTCTACGTGTATCCAAATTACATTCTTTAGCCCTCTTTTCAAACTCCTCTAACTGTAGTGGAGAGCTTCGAACAATCTTCACCATTTCTCTGATATTTTCAATTGCCATATTAATTTTTTTAGTCCATCCTGCACAACTAAATTAATAATATGTGCAGCACATCTCACATGAAAGAACTGGCCATTACATACAAGTGTTCCTTGAAGCCTATCCACGATTTCTCTGACACACACATCATTGGCACGATCATTATCCAATGTTAATACAAATAACTTACGATCAATGTTCCAATCAATCATATTTTTGATAAATGTATTACACAAATTGACTCCAGTATGTCTTCCTCCCATATGCATAAAATTAATTATTTTCTTTTTCAAATTCCAATCATCATCAATGAAATGTGCTGTCACACATAAATAAGACTTGTTTTGTCTAGAAGTCCACAAATCCATAGTTGCACTTATCCGACATGAAAGTAGACCAAACATATCATAAACTTTTTCTTTTCCTCTAAATATGTTTCCATAATCCCTTTTCTAAGGGTTATGCGGCTCTTTAATTCAAAAGATGGTCTTAAAGACTTAACAAAATCAATAAATCCTTCATGCTCAACCATAGCAAATGGGTATTCATGCATAACAAACATCCGTATAAGCTTCTTACGACTAACATCTCCATCATATGTATAGGTACTCAAAGAACAAGTGCCATCCTCTTTTTGCATTGATGTTTGTAACATTAGTTGGCCTTTGACATTAGTATTCTTCAAAAATGAATGGCACTTATCAAGATGATTTTTCAAATGTGTTGTCCCCAACCTACTAGCTCCATTAAATATTCTTTTGCAGTGATTACATCTTGCTTCTTCTGTTTTAAAAATATTTCCATCAACTTCCTTTTCTAATTCATACTTTGTAAAATCATCCCAAATTTTAGATGTTAACTTTTTCTTTTGTCTTTTCCTCTCTGTTTGATTTGTAGGCTCAACTGATTTGCTATTTGCATCTTCAATGGTTCCACTAGAAGACATGATATATAACAACTGCATTTAAAATAAAAAAAATAAAATATATAATAAGAAAATCCATAATCACACAAGTCAATGAGAATTCCATCACAAAAAAAAAATATTAACATACTCAAGCAGTCATTCAATTTCATCTGTTGGAAGAGACAATCAACAATGAGCATGCAAGAGATTAGATTATAAGAAAAATTCTTGTGAAATTAATGTGAAAGGCATTGGAAGATCCCACTCGACTCAAGTGTAGCTAGTTAGATACTGTATTTAATGCTAGCATTTTTTTCTTTTTTATTTTGTTGGAGGGGGGTGGTGGCCTGGTGGGGTGTTGAATATATGATGCCCCCATGCTGTCCTTGTATATAGCATGCATTGGTACCCAACCCAAAGAGGCAAAGACAGTCAGTGACTCAGTGTAGCAGTGAAACACTGAAACAATAAGTTCTCTGCATTATAAATAACCAAATTAACGAACGCAGCACATACGTCTCGTTGGGAAGACATTCATCCTTTCATGAGGAACAGACAATAAAGCATGAGGAGGCAAAGGTTAGAACGATCCAGTGAGCAGTCAGCAGACAATAAAGCATGAGAAGACATTCATCTGATTTTTAGATGACACCATGTCTCATTGTTTGAAGAAAATAGCAGTCAGCAGATCAATCATCCCATCCTTGAGAAATAACTTTCGTCTTACATCTTCACAGAAGGAAGCTCCAATCGGACTAATCCAATCCTCTCAGAAGTTCAGAACTCAGTTGGTATAGTGGTATAAATGGGAATCCAACTCAATCTCGCATTTTAAAGCGTAAGAATTGGATTCAAATGGCATAATTCTATCCCAGGAAATTGGATTAACAATTCCATATGTTAAGAGGATGGTTCCAGTCTAAATGTTAAGAGGATGCTTTCAGTTCTCATACCTCTCTCTCTCGAAGAAGAAGACGAAGAAGAAGGGAGCCCTGTTGGCTGTTGCTCCCCTGTTTCTCTCGAAGAAGAAGACGAAGAAGAAGGGAGCCCTGTTGGCTGTTGCTCCCCTGTTTCACCTGAAACAGGGGAACAATCGAGGAAGAAGAAAGCTTCGATTCTCCGGTGAAACAGGGGAACAATCGAGGAAGAAGAAAGCTTCGATTCCTCCGCCACTCTCTCCCTCTCTGAGTCTCTCTCCCTCCCTTCCTCTCTCTCTCTCTGGAATTGGGAATGTGGGAAGGATCAAGGTTCAAGGAAGCTTACCTATGAAGTGTGAACTGTTGGCTGATGCGGTGCAGCGGCGAAGATTAGCCGATTAGGGGAAGGATGCTTCGTGAGAATCGTGATAGCTCCTCCTCGACCGTCTGCCATCTGGTCCGTCTCCTTCGTTGCCGCCTCCGCGGATCGCTCCCAGCCCCAGGAAGTTTGGATGTGGATGGTGGAGTGGAAGACAAAGAACGGAAGATCAAAGAACTCCGTCTCCTTCGCTGTTGCCTCGACGGATCGATCCCAGGAAGTCTAGAAGTAGATGTCGACTGTGGAGTGGAAGACGAGACGTCGGAGACGAAGAAGAAGAAGTGAAGAACGGTGAACAGAAGAGAAGATTGGAAGAAAGCTCGCTGTGCAGCGAAGAACTGAGGTGAGGAAGAGCCTAAGAGGAAGTGTCGTCGTGCCGAAGTGAAGTAGGGAGTCAGAGGAGTTTGTGATCCGTACCGACGTGTCGATCATGCATGCCTTCCGGGCGTTGTGATGTTATTGTTTTAACTTAAAAAATTGGCTTTCTCAGTTCTCTGTTTCGCTTGGGCCGTCCCAGCGCCCGGGCTGGCGTGGCTGGCGGGCTTTGCTTTGAAAAAGAAAAATCCAAAAGCTAAAATAATAAAATATTATCCCTCCAGATATAATAAAATGGATATCCGTATCCGTATTTAAATATGTATATAAATTCGTATCCGTATTCATATCCGATTATTTTTTGGATTAGATATCCGAATCCGTATCCGAATCCGATTAAACAGTAAAATAACTATCCGAATTTGATATAATTCGAATACGGATCCGGATCCGGTCGGAGTTTATCCGATCCGTTTCAGCCCTAACCAAAAGTCCTCAATCATCATGACACCCAACCACTCAGATCAGATAAGCCCCAAAAGTTATAGTTCATCATGAGGCCCACGTGACTCATTTCCACTAGATGACAAAGATCCAAGCCTCTCAGGCAAAAGACAAAGTCCAAAGATAAATAAAAGAGGTAATAGGGACCTCCGACCAGGTAACTCCAGAAACTCAACACGCTCATTCTGAGCCTCTCTCTCTTTCTCTTTCGAGCTTTCTCAAGCTCACGGCTGTTGCCCAGAGCACTAACTTGAGCGTCGGAGGGTCCCCGTCGAAATACCCGGCCGTGGGACTTCTTGCAGGATTTGAAGACAAAGGAAGGGCCCCGATATTTCTATGGAGGAACGGCCGACGCTCAAGGACGCCAACTCAAAGTGATCGGGCATCAACAATACGGAAGAAGTTCTACATAAAAAAAATAGTTTGTAAGTATTGAATGTAACCTCAGGTCTCATAGATATTAATCCTATCGTTTTATCTACCAAAAGTCCTCAATCATCATGACACCCCCAACCACTCAGATCAGATAAGCCCCAAAAGTCATGGTCCATCATGAGGCTCACGTGGCTTATTTCCACTAGATGACAAAGATCCAAGCCTCTCAGGCAAAAGACAAAGTCCAAAGATAAATAAAAGAGGTAAGAGGAACCTCCGACCAGGTAACTCCAGAAACTCAATACGTACGCTCATTCTGAGCCTCTCTCTCTTTCTCTTTCGAGCTTTCTCAAGCTCACGGCTGTTGCCCAGAGCACTAACTTGAGCATCGGAGGGTCCCCGTCGGAATACCCGGTCGTGGGACTTCTTGCAGGCTTTGAAGACAAAGGAATGGCCCCGATATTTCTATGGAGGAACGGTTGACGCTCAAGGATGCCAACTCAAAGTGATCGGGCATCAACAATACGGGAAGAAGTTCTACATAAAAAATTTGTAAGTATTGAATGTAATATTTATGCGATTAATCAAAAATCAATCGGTCATTTGTTCATCGATTGCTTCTTTACTTGACGAATCATTCCTTTAATTACTTGGTGAATCTAAGAGTCTCTTAATTGCTTGCCGTCTTTGATCGAACAATTTACTTTCTAGCATAATAAAGATATTTTTTCAAGTGATGTAAAAAGAAAGTACCAACAATTTGCTTTCTAGCATAATGAAGTTGTTTTTCAAAATTACTTGGGATTGGTTGATGATAGCTGTTGTACGATAACTTTAAAATAAAAGAAATGCAAGAATTTTTAACAACAAGATTCACTCGCATCCTTTTGTTATTTAAAGTGTTCAAGGTCGTCTGACGGAATCGGCTTTTGTTATTCGTAGATCTGAAGGCTTGATATGGCGGCTGATGGGTTTGGTCTTCTTAATCTATCAGTGCCGTCTGCCGAGCTATATGCAGCATGGGCTGGTATCTCTTATGTTGTTCGTAGCTTGGGCATACGCAGGCTTATCATCGAGGGGGACTCCATTACGGTTGTTTGTTGGCTCAAACAGGATCTAGGCGGCTTCCATTCTACCAACCCTTTGGTCAGCGACATTCGGTCTATGCTTCGTCAGGTTGATACTGTTCAGATCCGGCATATTTATCGGAAAGCTAATTCAGCGGCTGACTGGGTAGCTGCCCAGGTCGCCCACCACTCCGGTTCTTGATATGGGTACCGGAAGACTCTTGTCCGGTGGTGCTATCTCGAATTTTGTATTCTGATACTTCGGGCTTGACTCACCATAAATTGGTGTGATCGCTCGCCTGTAAAAAAAAAAAAAAAAAAGGATTAATTAATAGCTTTATATTTTTAGTTTGAACTTTGAATGATGAAATTTTTATCTTTGGTTTGTGGGTAAGATTGATGGGATTAGAGTACAATATTGAAAGAAAAGAAATTACACGTGTATCTTATGGTTATAAAATAATTATTTGGATTTGGAGAGAGAAATAATTCACGAGAAAAAGATTTAGTCACACTCACAAATATATATAGCTATTTGCATTTTGATTCAAGTTTTACTTTGCAATTTAATGAAATTATAATATCTCTTGAAAACAACAACAAAAAAAAAATCCTACGACACATCAAATTATTACGAATCCACCACTACTTTACACACACAGATTAAACAATTATAAAGAAGAAATTAAGCTATGCCACCACTAATTAATCCACCTTAAATTTAATGTTTCAAATTGAAACGTGAGTGATCGATCAGATGCTGATCAGTTATTTAGATAAAAGAGAGCTCATCGATCGTCAGCCATGGCTCTCGAGGCACTAGTACTACTCGGTTCGCCCTCGCTAGCAAACGATGCGATTAACTGATCCTCGTCGCTTAGAATTTCTTTTTCCCTCAACGCTTCGATCTTTTCGAGCACCATCCCCAGATCCCACCTCTTGTCCGCATCTGTCTCGCAGCATCCCAATCCAATCTGCAGCAACTTCAGCATCTCTCCCTCGGCGGCGCCGTTCTCGTTCTCACCCATCTCACGGTCGAACACCTCGCCGGTCCATTCTTCTCTCACGACGGAGTTCACCCAGTTCGCCAAGTCCGTCCCCGCCCGCCCCTGCCGCAGGTAATTGGCCGGGAACTTCCCCGTCAAAATCTCCAGAATTAATATCCCGAGGCTCCACACGTCGCTCTTTCTGGACGGCCTGCCGTGCTGCGCGCATTCGGGGGACTTGTAGGCCACCATGATCTGCGAGGCGTGGCTCGGGTTCATCACCGGCACAAGGGCGTAGTCCGTGAGGAGGGGCTCGTAGGAGTCGCCGTCGAGGAGCACGTTCGAGGACTTGAGATGGCCATGAGGCACCGTTAACATCGGCAGCTCCTCGTAGAGGAAAGCAAGGCCTTTTGCTACGCCCTTCACTATTTTCAGGCGCGTTGGCCAATCAAGCGGTGGAAGATTATTATTATTGGAGCCACCTCTTCCTGATGAGAATTGAAGCACGTACGTACATTCCAATTAAGTTACTATAGTATTATTTCTGAAACATTTGCTTAAAAAAAAAAAAAACAAGAAAAAGGAAAAATGGCTAATTATATACGTACCATGGAGCATATGAGCCAAGCTCCCATTAGGGATGTAATCAGCGACCAAAAGCTTCTCCTCCTTCCTGTAGTAGTAGGCCACGAGAGGCAGCAGATTGGGGTGAGACAATCGGCCCAGCCTCCGCATGTGCTCCTGGAAGTCCTCCCTCCCAACCCCGTTCATCTTGTTGAACCTCTTCACCACCACCGCCGGACCGTCGAAGATGACGGCCTTGTACGAGGACCCGAAGTTCCCACTCCCCAGCACCTCAGCGGAAGCCTTGAGCAGATCCTGCAGCTCGAACCTCTGCGCCCCCTCCTTGACAAACGTCAGCTTCCCATGCTCTTCCTTCGCGGCCCTCTTCGCCCCTCCGCTGGCCTCCGCCGAGCCCTGCTCCAGCTTCTCTGCTTCCGAGGGATTCATCATCTTCTTCTTGGATACGCTGGGCGGAAGAAGTACGCCAGCAGCTGGTTCCATCCGTTCACGACGACGGTGGAGCATGAACAAGATCGCGCCGATAATTGCCAGCACCACTACAATACTGATCACTATGATGACAGCTAGAACAGCGGGGAGAGCTTCTTCTTCTTCTTCGGTGATCCGCAAGAGACATCAAGGGGTGGCCCGCAAAGATTTTTGTTGCCTACACACAGCCAGCCAGTGAGTGCTGTTTGATGTAGTAGTGTTCATTCAAAGTACGTACTCCAAACCAACAATATGATCGATGCTCATGATCATGCATGTAAATTATTTTCTCCATTAATGCATGGAGGAGTAGTTAAAAGTGATCGAGTCCTCACGTACATAATTAGGATCATGTACTATGCCACACTCTCAGATGTATGTATGATGCATATATAGCTTTGTTTTCTACTTTTCGATCTGCTGCTGCATGCCTCCTGTTCTTATAAACTATTCCTCTTGATCTGTACTTTTGCCATTACCGGATATATATCAGCATTAAATAATTAAGTTGGTTCCATATATAGTTAAAAACTAATTGTATTCTATGATCGATGCTTTAATTAATTTTTAGATAACTAAAATCAGATTAAACCTTCAAGAAATGGCAGATAATTATAACAAGTTGATTCCTAGCAGCTAGAACATAACTTTTCTTTCTCCAGGAGTGCATGCCTTGATTTCATTAATTATAAGCCACAGCAATTGGAAACTATTTGAACAAAACCACTAGCAGTGAAAACGTACCAATGGAGTTAATATATATCCATGTCGAAGTTAAGGCAAGTACTAAGCTATAAACTGAATCCAAATATCAATTAGTTAATTATAACTTTGATCGTTTATTATTCAGTCTGAATTAAGCATGTCTTCGAATCGAAAATATTGATCCGTTTTAATTGTCCAAATGCGCGCTGTTTAATAATCGTTGATTTGGCATCAAATAATTATTCCATCCAACATATATATTGCGGTATACGGCAGAAAGTGCGCTTGGGTTTTGCTGTGACTTCGGCTTCTAATTTATAAGTACTTGTTAAAAGATTAATGTATTTGTCTTTGTAATCCTTTCAATTGACCGGTTGAGTTCTGGTTCCCAAGAGGGTAGGCAGTAGTGGAATCATATCTAATATGCCCTAATTAATGCACCATAATTAAGTTTCCTTTTGCCAAAGATTATTAATTTTTTCTTAGGGATCTAATGTTCATATAATTAACTCCAATATTGGAAAAGAATAGAACCATATTCCTTCTTAATAAAGTTATTTGGGAGCTCTTTTACCATGTAAATTAAAGAACGTCTCTGCTGTTGGGCCCATGGCCCACCTATTCAGCCCATTAGGGCAAAAGGGAGCGCTACTCCTTTTTCACTAGGGTTTATTCTCTCTCTTTTATAAAAAGAGTAGCCGCCTTCCTTTTTTGGGTTTTCTCTTTTTTAAGGAGCAGCCGTCTGAAGAAAAAAAGGAGGAGAAGCATGTAGCAGGTATTTCTTTTTCTAGGAGCATGGATTGCTAGGGGAAGAGAAGGAAGGGCTGCTGCTTGGTGCTTGACTACGTGGGAGGACTTCCACTTCAGGAATCACGTGAAGGTGCTGCAGAAGAAAAACAAGAGAAGAAGAAGAAGAGAAGGGAAGAAAATAAGGAGGTAACGCAGGAGACCGTATTTTTCGATGATGTAATCCTTATATCCCTATTATTCTCTTGTGATTGTTTCTCAAGTTCTGGCAAGGGACTTTGAGACTTGGATATTTATTATTTTATAGTGGATCTTCTTCTCTGGCTTGCCCGTGGTTTTTTTTCCTTTATCTTGAAGGAATTTTCCACGTAAATCTTGGTGTTTCTGTGATTGTGTGGTTTGCGCATTTTTATTTATTATTCCGCTGCGTATTACGGTCTGCTAGTATTTGCTCGTACACGGATTCTTTCCCATCAACTGGTATCAGAGCCTGTGAATTTTTTTGTGTGTGCGAGCATGGAGGCCAGTAATGTTTCCCGCATGATCAGTCTGAACGGAAACAATTGGATGATATGGAAACCAAGGATGGAGGACCTCTTATATTGCAAGGATCTATATGAACCTTTAGAAGGGGTCAAAGCAAAGCCCGCTACAGTGACAGACGATGCTTAGATCATGTTAGATCGGAAGGCAGTCGGTTTTATTCGGCAATGGTTGGATGATAGTGTCTTTCATCATGTTTCCACTGAGACTTCTGCAAACTCTCTTTGGAAAAAGTTAGAAAGTCTATATGAGAGAAAAACTGCTGGCAACAAGGCTTTCTTGATCAGAAAACTAGTGAATCTGAATATAAAGAGGGTGCTTCTATTGCTGAGCATTTGAATGAAATGCAGAGTATTAATAACCAGTTATCCTCTATGAAAATGTCTCTTGATGATGAGTTGCAGGAATTGTTACTTCTCAGTTCATTGCCAGAAAGTTGGGAGACACTGGTAGTTTCTCTCAATAATTCTGCACCAGACGGTGTTATCACCATAAGTCAAGTAACAGGCAGTTTGTTGAATGAGGAGTTAAGAAGAAAAAATTCAGCAACTTCTCAGATTGATTCACACACTTGTCTCAGAGAATAGAGGACGGTCAAAGTCTAGAAATAGAGACAATTCATACAAGGGTAGAAGCAAATCAAGGTCAAGAAAAGATATTACTTGCTATAACTATGGTGAGAAAGGGCACTACAAGAATCAGTGTAAGAAGCCTAAGAAGAGTAAGAAAAAGGGAAAAGAAGTGGAGGATACAGAGTCAAAGGAGAATATCACAGCTACTGTGCAGAGTGATGATTATTTAATTTTGTCTACTTTTGATGGTATCTTCTCATGTGAGTGTCAGAATCATGAGTGGGTGATTGACACAGGTGCTTCTTATCATGCTACACCACGGAGGAAGTTTTTTTCTACATATAAGACTGAAAATTTTGGTATTATTAAGATGGAAAATCAAGGCACAGCAGACATCATTGGCATGGGTGACATCCACATGAAGACCAATCTTGGCTGTAAGTTGGTGCTCAAGGATGTAAGGCATGTAGCTGACTTGAGGCTAAATTTAATCTCAGTTGGAAGACTTGATGATGAAGATTTTGATAGTAGATTTCATAAAGGGCAATGAAAGCTCAGTAAAGGTTCACTTGTTGTAGCCAGTGGAAAGAAATGTCACACTTTATACAGGTTGCAGGCTAAAGCTTATAGTGAATAGTTGAATGTTACAGAGAACGACTTCAGCATGGAGTTGTGGCATAAACGACTGGGACACATGAGTGAGAAGGGGCTGCAAGTTCTTTCCAAGGAAGAAGTTCTACCAGACTTCAAAGGTGTACATCTGAACCCATGTGTTGATTGTTTGGTTGGTAAGCAACATAGAGTTTCTTTTGCTAGTCCTGCTTTATCTAGAAAAATGCATGTTTTGGATCGTATATATACAGATGTTTGTGGTCCTCTGAGGACAAAAACTCCTAGTGGATCAATTAATATTCTAGGCATCAGTGGTGCACTTTATTTTGTTACTTTTATAGATGATTTTTCTAGAAAAGTTTGGGTCTATGGTTTGAAGACTAAAGATCAGGTTATTAATGTCTTCAAAGAGTTTCATGCCAGAGTTGAAAGAGAGACAGGAAAGAAACTGAAATGTATAAGGTCAGATAATGGTGGTGAGTACACAGGGTTATTTGATAATTATTGCAGATCACATGGCATTCAACATGAGATGACAGTTCCTGGTACTCCTCAGCATAATGCAATTGCAGAGAGAATGAACCGCACCATCATGGAAAAGATCAGATGTATGCTTTCACAGTCCAAGTTACCTAAAAGATTTTGGGATGAGGCATTGAAGACAGCGGTTGATGTAATAAACTTGTCACCATGTACAGCTCTAGATGGTGATGTTGCAGAGCATGTATGGTCAGGAAAAGATGTCTCTTATAAGCACTTGAGAGTGTTTGGTTGTCATGCATTTGCACATGTTCCAGACATTGAGAGGTCCAAGCTGGATGGTAAGACAAAAGAATGTGCTTTTCTTGGTTACTCACATGATGAGTTTGGTTATAGACTTTGGGATCCAGAAAAGCAGAAGGTATTCAGAAGCAGAGATGTGGTATTTTTTGAAGATCAAGCCCTTCAAGACTTCAAGAAGGAGGTGTCAGTCAAGTCTTCTGTAGGAGGATTAACAGATTGTGATCCAGTTACTCCTCTAGTAAATTAGGGTGATAGGGGAGATGTGCAAGAAAATAGTGCAGGAGCAGGTATTAACTCACATGTAGGACATGTTGAGCAGGAAGGAGATCAGGAGCAACCTCCTACAGAGCCTCAGCTGAGAAGATCTATCAGACAACGTCAACCTTCAAAAGGTATTCTATAGATGAATATATAATGCTTACTGATGCAGATGAACCAGAATGTTACCAGGAGGCAGTTGAAAGTGAGCAGAAAAAGAAGTGGTTAGTAGGTATGCTGAAAGAAATAGATGCCTTACAAAGAACCACACATATGATTTAGTGGAACTACCAAGAGGAAGGAAGGCTTTAAGAACAAGTGGGTTTTCAGGTTAAAGACTCAACAGCATTGTTCTCAACCAAAGTACAAGGCCAGATTGGTTGTGAAAGGCTTTGGTCAAAAGAAAGGTATTGACTTTGAAGAGATTTTTTCTTCTGTTGTTAAAATGTCTTCAATTCGTGTTGCTCTAGGTATTGCTGCTAGTCTAGACTTGGAGGTTGAGCAGTTAGATGTGAAGACAGCTTTTCTTCATGGTGATTTGGAGGAGGAAATCTATATGGAGCAACCAGAAGGTTTCAAAGTCAAAGGTAAAGAAAATCTTGTCTGCAGATTGAAAAAAGCTTATATGGGCTGAAGCAAGCTCCAAGGCAGTGGTACAAGAAATTTGATTCATTTATGGCTGAAAATGGATATAAAAGAATGGCTTCAGATCATTGTGTGTATATCAAATGGTTTAGTGAGGATTTTGTCATACTCCTACTTTATGTTGATGACATGCTTATTCTTGGGAAAGATATGTCTATGATTGATAGGTTGAAGAAGGAGCTAAGCAATTCATTTGAAATGAAGGATATGGGACCAGCAAAGCAATACTGGGTATGCAGATTTTCCATGATAGAAGAATCAAGAAAATATGGTTGTCACAGGAAAAGTACATTGAGAAGGTATTGGATAGGTTCAGTATGATCAATGCAAAGCCAGTTGGTTCTCCTCTTGCAGGTCACTTCAGGTTGTGCTCAGAGCAAAGTCCTTCAAGTGATAAGGAGAAGGAGAAAATGAAGAAGGTTCCTTATGCTTCAGCAGTCGGAAGTTTGATGTACGCGATGGTATGTACGAGGCCAGACATCGCATATGCAGTGGGTGTTGCTAGCAGATTTCTTGCAAATCCAGGGAAAGAGCATTGGGCAGCAGTGAAGTGGATCTTCAGATATCTCAAAGGAAGCTCCAAAGTTTGTTTAAGCTTTAGGGATGGTCCAGCTGTGCTGATTGGTTACACAGATGCAGATATGGCGAGAGATATTGATACAAAAAGTCCACATCAGGTTTCATACTTACTTTTGCAGGGGAAGCTGTGTCATGGCAATCCAGATTGCAAAGGTGTGTAGCTCTCTCTACCATAGAGGCAGAATATATTGCTGCTACCGAGGTCTGTAAGGAGATGCTGTGGATGAAAGAATTCTTACATGAATTGGGATTGAAACAGAAAAATTATGTGGTACATTGTGACAGCCAGAGCGCCATCCACTTGTGCAAGAACCCAACTTTTCATTTCAAGTCAAAGCATATAGATGTGAGATACCACTGGATTCGAAATGTGTTTGAAGAGAAGCAGTTACAGCTTCAGAAAATTCACACAGATGAAAATGAGGCAGACATGTTGACAAAGACCTTATCAAAAGAAAGGCAAGAGATATGCCGATAGCTGGTCGGCATGATTTCACACTAAGGAGGCATGAGACAGCCTCCCTTATGGGCTGAAGGGGGGGTTATTGGGCCCATGGCCCACCTATTCAGCCCATTAGGGCAAAAGGGAGCGCTACTCCTTTTTCACTAGGGTTTATTCTCTCTCTTTTATAAAGGAGTAGCCGCCTTCCTTTTTTGGGTTTTCTCTTTTTTTAAGGAGCAGTCGTCTGAAGAAAAAAAGCGAGGAGAAGCATGTAGCAGGTATTTCTTTTTTCTAGGAGCATGGATTGCTAGGGGAAGAGAAGGAAGGGCTACTGCTTGGTGCTTGACTACGTGGGAGGACTTCCACTCCAGGAATCACGTGAAGGTGCTGCAGAAGAAAAACAAGAGAAGAAGAAGAAGAGAAGGGAAGAAAATAAGGAGGTAACGCAGGAGACCGTATTTTTCGGTGATGTAATCCTTATATCCCTATTATTCTCTTATGATTGTTTCTCAAGTTCTGACAAGGGACTTTGAGACTTGGATATTTATTATTTTATAGTGGATCTTCTTCTCTGGCTTGCCCGTGGTTTTTTTCCCTTTATCTTGAAGGGATTTTCCACGTAAATCTTGGTGTTTCTGTGATTGTGTGGTTTGCGCATTTTTATTTATTATTTCGCTGCGTATTACGGTCTGCTAGTATTTGCTCGTACACGGATTCTTTCCCATCATCTGCTTCATCCTAAGCTCTTTCACTTCTTATTTCTGTTCTGCTAGAGTGTGTCATTGCCATGGAGAAATTTTCGCGTAGACTCCTATATATATGATGTTGATCAAGGCAATCAATTCTAGATGAGTTGAGAACTCAACATATAGTTTTGATGGAGATAGTTTAGAAATTAAGAGGTCTCAGAGAGAGGGGGAAAAAAAATAATTCTGATCTACCTAAGAATTTCTGTGTCTTTATGTTATGTAATTTGTTAAGACCTAAGGCTTCTGCTCTTCTAATGTCTAGTTGTCTTAGGCGTTGCATTTGGAGGCATATATACCATTAAACTTGCAATAACTTTGGCCCCTTCTTTCATGGCCTGTTTCAATATAATCAAAATATCCGTGAAGCCAGCAATAGTGTCACTTCCTACGTACGTTCCATATATGCGTCCTTAGTGCTAATTTGTACGTCATGATCAGGATATATTGCCTCCTCTGAGATTAATGATTCTACGGGACAAGATTAATGAGAAAATTAAGAAGACTGACCTTCAAACATGCTGGCTTTCATCTTGCTGAGGCCAGCCGGAATTGGTCCCTCCAGATTGTTATAGGACAAGTTCGCCAGGTTCAGCCCCGGCGGCGGCCACAGGTCCGGTATCGTCCCCTCGAACTTATTGTCGTCCAGCCTCAGCTCCATCAGCCTCGTCAGCCCGACGATAGACGTCGGGATCGGCCCCGTGAGCTGGTTGTGCGACAGGTGCAACTTCTTCAACGACCGAAACTTTCGAAATACGCCGTCCGCGATCCCGCCGGAGAACCTATTGTTGGACAGGTATATAGACTTGAGCGCAGGCAGCTTCGCGATGTCCGGGATTGGCCCCTCCAAGTCGTTGTTCATGAAGCTTAGTGTGCGGAGGAGCGGGAGGCCCACGAGGAGGTCGGTCGACAGGTTGCCGGACAGCTTCATGTTCTCGAGCCGCAGCCCATAGACGTTCCCGTTGTAGCAAATGACGCCGGTCCACAGCGAGGCATTCCGGCCGTCGCAAGGCGTCGAGTCGGCGGTCCAGTTAACAGGCAGAGCGCCGCCGCCACCGCCGCCGCTGGAGGTCATCAACGTCCCCTTGAAGTTGAGGAGGACGTTGGCCTCCTGACCGGAGACGTCGACATCCTTGGAGAGGGAGAGGTGGGAGGATGCCGTGAGGGTTAGGAGGACGGTGAGGAGCCGCAGAGGCCACGGCGAAGCCCGTCCGGCCATGGCGCGCGCGGTCGCGGTGGGGCTAGCGCGTCCAGGATGGGCCAGGGGTGGCGAGGCTATCGGTGTTATGGGTGGTGGGGATGAGGAGAAGGGCGATTGGTTTTGAATGCATGGTTTCGGAGAGAGAGAGAGAGAGATAGACGTGGTAACGGAGGAGGTGAGGAGGTGGAGGACAAAGAGCTAGCATAGCAGGCGTGGTGACCTAAGAATAGGCTGGTGAGAAAGCAGGTGACGGAACAAAGAAGAGAAACGGGTTGATATAATAAATAATATTTGACGGAGTCCACTAATTAAGACGTCTTTTGTGACAGGTGGATTCGAGCTGTACCAAGAGAGATCCAAGGCCATCCCTCCATTTTTCGAGCTTCGGTAGTGGATGCACCCCAAAAGCCTCGGTAGCACCAAAAGCCACACCCCTCTTCCTCCTCGATCGCATATTCTGCTCGCCAACTTTGTTCACTTCCAGCTGCTAAAACGTCAGAAAAATATCAAGTGCTAGCGTTATTATATATTATTATTGCCTTGCCAAGATGCGAATAAGCTTTGGCTATTAATTATTATTATTATCAGAGCTAGATATCATTTCATAATGCGACGCCGATCGAAGGAGATAATTATAGGAAGCTTCTTCAGCATAGAAGGGTATCTAATTAAAAATATCTAAATACCTTATGAAAAGCTTAGTAGCTAGCTGGGTGAGCATTAAATTTTGGAAGGAATTTTCTTTGATGCATGGCTAGCTTCTGTCTCTCTAGTCTTTGAGGATCTTTATGAATAATAAATTATTAATTAAAAAGCATTATAATTTAGTTGCCTCGATCAGCACCGTAAACCGCAGCAATAGAGAGAACCTATTAATTTGTACAGCTTCTCTCATTCTTAAAATACCCGTAGCTACAGCAGCTTTCGAGTTTTCTATTTTTCATTTGTCCATCTTTAATTACCACTGGATGTGCTGCTGGTCTAAACCCTTTGCAAGAATATCGGACACAAAGTTAATAACGACTTCTATAAAGTTATTAATCATTATAAATTAAGTTAAGTATTTCTTTTGTAGTTTATAACTTTAAAAGCTTTTACTTTTTAAAAAGTTAAAATATTTTTTTTAGCTAACCTTTCTAGGTAATAAGTTGCATATAGGAGATATATATCTTAGCGAAGAAATGCCAGTTAGTGAGCTACTTAATATTATAATATATATATATATTTAAATATAATTTTAATAATAATTTTTAACTAAAATCTGCTAGATGATTAAAGCTAAGTCATCAACAGAGGCCTCAAATTTTTCATAGGAACATCCAATCCAATCTCACAAAGCATTGATTTTATCGTTAAAATGACCATTATTCGCCAATATATCCATGCTTAAAAATAGTTTCAATTCAGGGTTCAGAGTCTGCCTCAACACTTTTCATCCCCATTAAACCCTTCTCTCTATCCCATTAAGGTAGTGTTTGAAATAGAGAATAAGAGGGGATATCCAAGATATCCCATCTTATTTTCAAAAGTATATTCCCTTTATTTTCAAAAGCCATAACTATAAAGGATAGCTGAAAATAAAGTTAACCAGAAAGATAATCCATAGTATGGTTAACCATGGAATTATTCCCTCAATTTATTTCCTATAAAATGCAGGAATAGCCAATTATCCCTCCAAATAAGAGTAAAAAAAAAAGTTATCTATGAATTTATCTTTTTGCATTTGATATAATCAATGGATAACGGATATCCTAGAAATAGCCAGAAGATAAACTCTATCCGTACATTTATCCATGGATAATACTTTTTCTATCAAACACTATCTTATCTTAAAGCGTGTCAAACCTAACATTTAATGACTTTTAATGGGATTGTTTACAATCCATTTGTCTTCCAGGTTAAGCTTTGTCTTTGTTGCAACAATTCACTAATAAAATAAAATCCTAAACTAGATCCATTTAAAATTTGTTGGGTCGTACTAATAATATCATGATCCTAAAAACGTTTCTGACATCGTTAACTATAATTAGCCTTAGTAATTAATGGCCATCTTCTCTTCCCCTCCCAAGTCAACTGGATAAAAGACTAACAGCAAAATTATGGGAAACTGGCAAAAAAAAAAGTGTCACCAGACAAATATTCTGGCATCTTATACCACGTAAATACACTACACAAAACACACAACAATTTTGTGCCCATGTTTCACTACAAATTGTAGGTGACGATAGACTACAAAAAGAAAAACCTCACGCACTGCAGCAGGCCACAAAATATGAGGCTCTTCCGTGTCATCTTTGATCCACTAAGAAGCGGATGAATTTAGTTGCACAACCACCGAAGCTCTGCTTTCTTAACTCTCTTGCTCGGCAAGTCATTTCTTGGCAGCACAAAACCATTAAATTAGGCGACCATGGCTTACACCAGCCCTGACAAACGACAGTGGGCTCACCAACTTTGATGTAGATAGGTCTACCACTGATTCATATACCGGTCATTGAAATAATGGTTCCGTTGCCAGTCGGGAAATGCTGCAAAAAATTTCAAAGATTTGTCTCGCATAAGATTAAGTTCCAGGTGCACTTATTCATAATCCTAGTTAATGGGATTGCATAAATTCACGACATTTCCGATATTACCTTGCATAAATGATAACGATCCACTTATACCTGATCACAAAATCAAACAATTTTCTTGCTTGAATTCGCCATAACCCACATCAACAAGACAGAGGCCCTCTGGAGGAGCCGGAGGAGCAGTGGCACGCCTGCATGTGGCATCCATCAGCTTTGGTAGAGCATCATCACCTGCACCAGCAACTGCTTCCCTTATGGCGGTTGCAACAAGAACCCGGACCATCTGTAGGAACACCACGAACACCAGTAAGAACATTATTGAGCTCAAACCAACTCCTTATGGGCAGAAAAGTGTGATTACTTTGTTTATTTTGCTTCCCTACTTTTTTCTCTTTTTATTTTTTTTAATAAAAAAATCTCATGATAAATCCACCATGGATGAAAGAGAGGGGTATCAATCATCCCATTTCCAAGAACAGCAAGTGCAACTCATCGGTTAGTTGCAGGCGAAAAACATCAAGATACAGTTCCCGTGCATGCTTTAATGTTTTCCATCATCTTTTAGCAATTCAAAATTCAGAAGCCATCAGGGTGTGCAGGAAACATTACCTTCCGCAGAAACGATTTGCCACCAGTTCCACACACATCACCCTCAGGCCACCTCCACAACCCTGTAACAGATGGAACATTATTTTAATATCAGTACATGATAGTTCAATTTCATGTTTCGTTTTACTAGTGAACTCACTGAAGCAATCAAGAGAGACATAGCAGGTGGCATTGGCTATGGGGACAAGGCGTCTGAAAGAGCAATTCAGGCAGGCACTAGATGTTGAAACATCTATGGAGTCAAATCGATGTACAAATTGGGTGTGTGCGAATGCATATAAATTGTTCTGGATGCAATCTATAAGTCCAAAATCCAACAGATCAAAACTTAAGCTAGAGCTGTGAGGAAGTAGTTGTGCTTCACTGACATTTCAATTAAAATAGAGAATCTGATGGTTCAAATGTTTGTATTTTGTCTGCTCACGTTTATGAGTGTGGAGGCAAGAAACAATAGTTTAGCCAATTATATCTCGTTATATTGATGAATCTACGGAAAAATTCCAAAGAACAAAACTATCTAGTCATAAAATGTATGAGCAGATGGTGTACGGTAGAAGAACCTTGTCATCAGAAGGCAGTTTGGCATCCGTAGCTCGAGCGTGAAACATAAAACATTCTGTGGGTGGTCCACTGCAAGAACAAGAAAGGGAAGTGAAAGTTAAACACACTCATGCAGTCTCTATTCCAGAATGACCCTTCCACCAAATCTGCTCAACAGATAGATGATCGTGCAAAGCCAAACCTTAGATGAGAGCAGAACTGACATTAAACAAGCTCTATCTCTAATGATAGCAACTTAACAATTAGAATATAGAAAGAACTACATAATTCAATAATACGAAAGGAGGAATTGTGAGCTGACAAAGTGGTATCCAGAATTCATCTTAGTCATCCTCAAATTACAAGAAAATTGTTCAGCCCATATCATAAGTGTTATGTATGGTCATACTATTATATAGTTGAGATAGAGAGGATTTAAAGTTCTTACGTGCTTCTTGAAGCTTTTGTATCGCGTGCAAACATTCTGTAGGATAATGACCTCCCCTCTAGCTGCCGTAGAAGTTGGTTCACTTTGTCTACACTGAAGTTTTTGTGCTTTGTCACAGTAGTGTACATACTGCCATCTTCATTCCCATCCAACAAAGATATGGACTGCTCTTCCTCGTCATTTTCAGGCTGCCAGTCTATCTGCTCATCATCCAAGGTATCAACGCTATCTGAACAACCCATTTCACTATGATTTATTTGGTCTTCTTCTCCATCGAGGGGAAAAATATAAAAGTACCGCCTCCATTTGGCAGCAAAATTTGGATGGAACACACGAGAAACCTGCAGTATATGCCTTTTTATGAGGTCTAGCATGAACGAATGATTGTTAATATCATCAGTGACGGATACACAAAGGTAGAATAACAACTACGATAAATGGTTTAAGTTGGATGTTTTTACCATTCAAACCTACAAGGACTCCATTCCATTAAAAAAGTTGGAACAAATATTGGTTATATTGTTTTAACTGGAATGAAAACGAAAGTCACAAAACTGTATAGGATAATCAATGCTTACAAAACCTGAGAAGCAGGATACTTTCTAGAAGTGACTAGTCTACTTGATCCATCTTTCTAATTAAAAAAAAGAAGAAGAAGCTCGAAGTAGTTTTTCCACTTGATAAATCTGTGCCAACATTTCAGAAATTTCCGCAGGGGATGCTTGAGACAAACCAATCATTTCATCACAACCCTCACAAGGTAGCCAACAACAATGTGATGTTCTGACACTCCTTTAATACAAGGAAATCAATTTCACTATATTTATATAGCCATAAAATAACTTCGACAAATTCCATGACAGATTATTTCTATAGCCAATCAAGCTTAGGCCAGGGTTCTGGATGTGGCATACAAGCAACTTGAAAGAAAGCTTGTTGCCTGTCAAGAAGCAAGAAAACATGAGGCGAAGAGGCTGGAAGCAGATAGATGAACAAGCAGGCAGTTCAGGAACCTAGCACATGTCATGGGTGGTCTAGTAGAGAAACAAAATCGAGTTCCGAATAGGATATCAATTGATCGAGCAACGAATACTGAAGAGTTTAATTGTTTCTAATTTTTGGCAAGCTGCACGTATTTGCAAATTAAAATGGGATATATCAGGTTTCCTTTATTACTTCATTGCCGATAAAGCATTTCATAAATAAGGAATAGACAAGTAACAAGAAGAGGAGGAAAAGAAAAAGAAATAGAAAAGGTCAAATCCCCTAATTCTGCCAAGCAGGTAACTGCTGATACAGACCAGCTCCCTAACTTTAACAACAAACCCTGCTATACCTTTCCCTTCAGACTACATTTGGAAAAGCTTCAGTTTTCCCTTCCATCTATCTCCATCATTACCATGTTTAACACTAGAGTAAGGTGGCTATGAGCATCTAACTTCTCCAACATTGCTTGAAACTGATGGCAAAGCTACCCAATAAACAGATTGCAAACAAATCATTGTATTGACAACTTAAAATTTGGTTCTTGTTTTGCTCCGGGAGCTTGCAACAAGGACTATCTCCAAGACCACCAACCAAAAGAAAATTTGAAGTTATCACAAGACCTTAAAAATTCCATATGGATTTACAAGCCACCACAAAGTTCCTAATATTTGCCAAATACTCATTTGCATCCACTGATAGCATTTCTCCGAATTGCATTTGGATCATTGAAAGGTATTGTGCAAATATAAAGAGAAACTTTCCAAAACCAAAATGTTTTAATAGAATCAAGTAAACAAGGACAATTCAAAAAATAAACTGATTTACTAATCAATCTAATCAAGTCCTTTGTAACAAAATTTTGCAGATGAAATAAATATGAGTAGGAGCTTACCTCGGAAGCAGTCAAAACTCTCAGCTTCCCTGGAGCTGCTTCATTGATGGCATCTTTTATATCTTCACATCTGACATCCTTCCTCCAAGTATCTAGTAATCACCATGGGGAACAATGAGAAAAAAAAAACTTAAAAAAAAAAAAAGATGAGCTCAAAAACAAGGCCACATATTTGTTAACTTTTTGTGAGAACACTATCTTTCTACAATAGCAGCACATCATCCGGTACATGGAATATTGGTGATTTTTGCATAAAAGATGAAACTGAGCAAAAATGATTGCATTGAAAAATGTGTTTTAGAAGATGGTGAAGATCAAGCTATTTTTCTGATTTCATGAAACCAGTAAGGAAGTCCCTTTTTCCCATATAAATGCACAAAAACTACACCTACTACACGAGTTCTTTACTTCATAGCCATAACCCAAAGGAATTTAACAATCACTTCCAGTATTTAAAAAAAAAAAAGATAACAACTAGTGGTTTTCTTATTAGTCTAAAAGCATTTATAAAACCAAAGAGAGAAGAGATGCAGAATTACAAAAAAAAAAAAAAAGCATATAGATACTGCCAAATATCAAGGAGAGTAAAAGGAACCTGTAACCCTGCAAATGGAATGTGCAACTTGTTAAGGATAAATGGCACAGAATATAATGTGGGCTTCATCGTAGCATGACCAAGACAAGAAAGAACAAGAATGAAGGATAAATTTAGCAAATGTTCGCTTTTGAATAATGTCATTTGTATTGTTCAATAAAATAGAAAAATAAGGCTTGTTGGCAATGGAGGCAGATCAGAACATTATCACCATGCATAATTTGAAAATTCTGACAATATATTATCTAGATTGAAAAATTAAAGGGTGAGAAATGAAAGACAGAAGAATTGTGAAACAACATTTTGATGACCTCAAGAAATTTTGTTGCTGAAAACTTTTGATATCAGAAAATTGTACTTTCATGAAGCCATGCATCTCATTTGAAACAACCACATAAATCGTATTACCAAAAGACTGTCAAATTTAACAAAGCTAATCCATGTAATCACTAAATGCCATGCAATGATCCCATAAATATAACAATTGTTCAAATACACATGCTGACAAGTCTCAGCTTATGGTTCCATGTAGAAAATATTACCATAAGATAATCCACCACATGGAGAGTATAAGTTATCTTTCTATACTGTGCAGAAGGACTCCATGGTCCAATGTTTGGAATCATTACATACAACAAATGACTATTTATAAAGTCTCTAAACTTTTAACCGTATACAAATTTATGAAACCCGCTCTCAATGGAAAAACATATTGAAGATATCTTCATATAAATTGCCTACAAAATCTGTAGTGATTCCTCTATGTTTCCCCGATCCAGTGAAAAATTCAAACAAATTCACCAGGCACAGACCGGAAAACAACCTCAGCTTATAAATAATAGACTGCTTAACAGTGGAAAATCAACATGGATTGCTTGAGACTCCAAAAGAACAATGATAAAAAACTCTGGGAAGTGACCCCCATGGCTGCATCCCAGAAAAGAGGGTGGCAGGTGACCTAGCATACTTATAATCCCAGACAGTGAAAGTTTATTTTGTTTGAATAATTTTTCTAATTAGAAGTTTAAACCAATTGAATAATTGAAGAAGTTATATTGGTTCAATGATTTTCTCCTCAAACCTTCCTTTTGTTTGTTTGCTACTTCTTATGAATCTAAACAAAGGAGTTCCAATAGACCTGGAAGGCAAGGAATGGTAATCTTTGATAAACAGGAGAAAAAATCATTATTATTTTGTACCCCAAATTAATGGAAGATGACGACGAAGGAAATTTGAAGACACAACAGAATGACAAGATAGATTCTTTTAACTGACAAAATGAACAAACTTGCTGAAGAGCAGTCACCCCTTTGTCAGTGCGCCCAGCAACAACAGCACAGCCTTCCAGCGGCAAAGATTTGTCTTTGAGTTGCTTGGCTTTCCTTTCATCAACAAATCTTCCTAGAGAACTTTCCACTAATCTGTAAAACCACAGGTGCAAAGAAAAAGAAATGAAGTCCTGTCTAAGCTGAAGCAAAATGAACAACTGATGCCCCAAATGCACATATTAATCTATTAAGACAAAACATAAACATTGTTGGCATTAGAGACTCAATACTACAACATAACTCAATGCTCATAGCTTACCCTTGAACAGTGTTCAGACCAGGCTGCTTCTGCCACCCATCAAACGAACCACCATGGTATGATAAAACAATCTTAAATGTTACCCTTTCCCATCTTCCTGTCTTATCTTTAGTGGGTATATTTAATGAATGTGTTTCCTCACAACTATGAAAATTTTCAGTAATATCCTGTGGCACAAGTTTCTGTAGAGAAAGGCCTCAAAATCAATACTAAGATCATGAAAAATGATAACATATATGCATGATGAGTTGGACGTGACAATAATACAAAAGACATTAATGTTGAGTGCGTTTAAGCAGCACTAAGCAATGCATGTCACAGAAGATAAAGAAATATGGAGAATCAATGCAACCTGTTGCTATGCAACAGAGGGCAACAAGAGCCGTAGTAAGATGAGGCTCTTATTTTCATTCAGAAACACCAGAAAACATCAGAGCAAGTTCTAAGAATATCTACATAGAAGATGTGGTATAGGTCTGTTTCATCTGTTTTTAATGTTGGAAACGAAACGTAAATGTACTTGTATCACATGAATTCACAAATGACATATAACTTTGTTGCACCTATCTCCACATGAAATGATTGGTAGATATGCATGCATGAGCTGATGAAAACCCATTATAACAGCAGCTCAACAAAACACAAGTCAGATTTGTCCAGGAATTTGAGCTGATCAGGGAGATGGGTTGGGATGCATTGATTTTAAAGTTAAGAACTTAAGAACTTGTGAAGTTTTTATCTGGCCAACATGCATTGTACTAAACATACAAATTCTTACAGAATTTAGTCATCATAGATTCAATAATAAGATGAATTAGATTCGGGCCTGACTCAAATTTCAATCCATTCTGAATGGACCAATCCCAATCTGAAGCTAATCATGTCTATTTCTTTTTAAGTCAAATATAGGATTCCTGAGAGGCATCATCAGACCAGATGAAGTTAAACCTCATCAAATTCTGAACTTTACTCCATTTATTACCCAGTCGTTGAACATTAACACTTGAATAGATTAAAGCTCTACGACAAACTTCAATTACCATCCCATAAAGAGGGCAAAAGCCTTGACTTCATGCCACTTAAGTACAAGTGTGATTGACTCCGAGTACAATAGACGAGGAAACAATAATGAGATTGTGCAAAACGAACTGTTCATAATTACTTCTAAAGACCAAAAGTAAGGGTCTTCAACTTCGAAAAAAACAGCTTCCTTTACATGAGTTAACCGGGAGCACAAGTCAAGAATCAATAAGGTAACAGCCAAACTATCAAAGCGAAAAGAATCGATAAAAGAAAAGCTCTACCTTAGCAGCAAACAAACGAGAAAGCGATGAAGACCCCTCGCCGCGGCACACCAAATCTGAGTAGAAGTCCACCACCTTCTGCCACGGCCTTCTGTGCATATACTGGAAGCTCTCTCTGCACAGAAAAAAGATAGAGAAACCCTCAAATCTTGAGGAAGATTGACCCAAGACTCCAGAATTATAGTAATAAAGAGTAAAAGGGTAACGGAGACGGGGTTAGGGATGAGAAGATACCTCGCGGTCCATCTAGAGCGGCGGCAGGGGTCGGTGTGGTTGTAATGGATGTAGACCTTGCCGTTCTCCATCGCAGAGATTCGATTCACCACCTCCCTCGCCGCCGCCGGGATCTTTGAGATGCCGCTTGCGAGCATCCACCTCCCCTGGAATAAGCTATTCCGGCACTGTAGCTATTCCAGGGGCAAATGACGAATGATAAAAATCGGGGCTGGTTTGGGGCCGGCCTTCCTCTTTTGCTTTTGCGATTAGGGTTTCCCTTTCTTCTTCAACGCCACCGACTTTTGATCCTTGCTCCTCCTCTCTTGCCATCTATCTGCAGATGCTCCGAAATAGGTCTCCCAAGCCTATTTCTTGCTGGACGGTGGGAATCAACTGGATCTAGCGAAGTTCTCGGTTCGCTCTTTATCCTCTTCTCTGAAACATATTTTTTTGAGAATGTCCTCGGATCAGGTACGCTCTCCCTTCTTTGATGCTTTTTTTTGATATCAGCTAGGGTTTGACCACTGCTGCTCTTGGACTGAACCGATTACGGTTCGGGGTCAACTGATTTTTACTCCAACCTTATGACTCAAAGAAGCTTTTCTTTTTCTGAACCCAAATCTCTTCCCATAATTCCGCACATTCACAAGCTTAAGGGAAAATTAATTAATGCAGGAAATCCATAAAAGAGGTTTGTCTCTGCAAAACCTCAAGGCACTGGATGTGTCAACCTGCATGCCATTTGATTTTGAGAACCATTAGATAGTGATTACCGTTGGATGCTCCCTTGAGGCTTCTTTTAAGTACCTTATTCCTCATCTATTCCTTGTGAAGGCTTCGGGCAATTCCTATATCTGCCTGTGATACATCTGTCATATCTCTAGACATAAGGGCTTGGACTTTATCTTCTCCTCTTACCGATGAATGTTGCTCTTTTAATGACGAATATTTAGGTTATGTGCTATGCTGTCAATTTCGTATTTGTATGGAGGTACAGCACCCTATTTCAATGATAACTACATTGTGGATTACGTAGCTGTAATTTTAGTTTATAAAAGCACAGACTATGCTATGTACATAACCTACCTACCCTTTCAGATTTAAGATTTTGACATCCACAAGGGAACAGACATTCATATTCCTTTTCATGTCGTAGCCATATACATGCTTAACAGTCTATAAAATGATTTCATACTATGTTATGTTCGTGCCAAAATCCATAACTGCAGTTACATAAATCAATGTTTTATTGTAATAGTTGGCCAAGTCTACGGCTTGGCTGGTTATAAGAAGTTGTCTACCACATGCAAACAAATAAATAAGTTAGTCAGTTTCAACTTGAACACTACATAACCAATTAGGCTTATTACAATCGAAGACAATGTTATGGAAGCGGTTACATGTGTTTATTTGCTTAATAGGCTGCTAATTTCTCATTTCTTAAGACACACTGTATCACAAGAAGGCTTGACACAGTTGGACCATCTCATGACGAGGTAAGCAAAATCAATAATAGCACTGTAGACAATGAACACCGAATCCATGTTTGAGCAAGCAAACCTTGATTGTATCAATGATTGAAAGAATGAAAATTATGATCATAGTTAGGTCCAACTTCAGAAGAAGCTTATTAAATAAATAATATTAATGACATTGATATTTAACTGCCCTGATTGTTATTGTTCTCAAATCATAGACAGTCACTAGATTACTTGTGTTAGATTGAAATCTCAATAACATTCGATAGCATCACGTGTCACGCCTTATCCCAATAGAATCAATGTTGTCTTCCTCTAACGATTACTTATATCTGAGATAGCTGATATTCATTTGAACCTATTCTGACGATTATCTATTTTTATTTTCTTGTTTTGATAGAATTCATTAGCTTATACGTATTGCATTGTTCTTCATCTGCCGTATTGTCTACATTACTCATGTACTGCAACTTCTTCATTTAGTGCATATAGTTCCGTTCTATAGCATTGTGTCGCATGACAAAGTTCAACCAATACGATCAAATGTAACAAAATATCAACGGTTCTCGATCTGTAGATAAAATGGTTCAATCGAACAAAAACAGTGAGCCGTCATAGTCCAGAGAATGATCGGGCCGAACTAGGGCACCCAATTGGACCGATTCTCTTGACTCGACTTTCGTGACCCTCATGAGGCAAGAGAATGACGACGGAAACTGTCACAACGGTACTTTCTCACAAGAGACCTGGAAGAGAATTACCAAGTTGTTTAATGAAAGGACCAATCTATCGTTCACCTTTACAAACTTGAAGAATCGTTTGAAGGTTCTGAAGAAGACCTTCAATTTGTATTACAACCTAGCTAACTGTTCAGGTTGGGGATGGGATCCTGCACTTAAACTACCCACATGCGGTGACGAACATATGTGGGAGGAGATCATCTCGGTAAGTGGTAGATTTCGATATTATCAAATGTTAATTCGGCTGATATTTCGGTATACTTCAATAATTATTTCATCAACATTGCTTTACAGGTAAACAAGGACTACGCTCGAATCAAGGGTAAGTCCTTCCCTGTATATGACGACATAGACATTCTATTTTCAAAGAATACTGCCACTGGTAGACGGAGGGATACATCTGATATTCTAGAGGGAGTATCCGATAATGATACCTTGGACGACGAGGTCGAATGGATGAACCTTGAGGACATAGACTTCTAGCCCCCTTCACGTAAAGGTGCAGGACTCTCTTTCTTATCATCCAGTCATTTCGATCACTTATTTTATGATGTCTCCCCAACCAGCCCAAGCACATGCGCCTCGACCCCACCCACGGATTGTTCCTTAGATCCAGGATTGTCTACTAGTAGTGGAAAGAGGAAGAGGTCATCAACCGTTACTCCTACAGCACGTAAATTTAAGTGCACATCTGAAGCTGGTGATGCCTTCCTCGAATTGGTGGAACAAGGTAAGAAGAGGTTGGAAATTGCCAACGAGATCCTTAGGAGAGAGCAGCTTGCTCGTCCTACTGTCTACTCAATTGATGAATGCATGCAGAAGTTAGAGAGTCTCCCAGGGATTACTCCGGAATGTATTCTTGCTGTGGGGGATAGTTAAAAAATTGAGATTAATAGGTGGTTCATCATGCATTATGAAGGCTCACTCCTTGAAGCTGGCTTAAAAGACAAATGACAGAGTTCTACCGTTTACCACCTTCAGCGAGAGGACCTTCTGAAAGTTTCGGAGCCGCGCCTATGTTCTTTATGCCTCAAATGCATGGTGTCCATCATGGTGGCCCTTCTGTTTTTGTGCCTCCCACTACGCATGCTTTCAGTCGAGATGGACAAATTCCATTCATGGAGCCATTATTCAGGCCAAGCTGTGATAGCAGCATTTCCCAGGGTCCGACCCATTCTCCTGCTATCGATGCGCAAGAATCCGTTTGTACCACACCTGCATCTACGACGCATGACATCAACTTTTCCTATGATCGTTGGACATGACTTTTTTTTGCTTGCATCATAGTAGTTCTAGAATGATATGTTCTGGCTAAGATGCGTATATTTATGTCATTTTGGCGTAGATATTTCTGTCTTCTGTTATTAAGTACCATCCTTTTTTGCTATACTCTGCTGTCAACTTTTGCAATCAGCACTTACTTATGCATATGGTTGTATCATTAACTACTACAATTTTCGATTAGATGGACCTATTTCAAGATGTCATGGCGTATTTACTAGATGAGGACAACTACTGGCAAGACGTCCTAACTCTGTTGATAAGTAATGGGTTCCTTTCTATACCCAATGTTAATGTTAATTCAAAGGTCCCATGCCACACTCGTCCATTCTCGGGTCACGAAATCATTGCTGATATTTTGAGTGGACATCCAAACAGAGGTTATGATCACTTTAGAATGACAAATACTATGTTCTTCAAGCTACAAGACTTGCTTGTCTCGAGAGGGTTGGTGCGTAGCACACGTAACTTATCGATACAAGAGCAACTAGCAATCTTCCTATACGGCATAGGGCATGGTGTTAGTAATAGAGTGTTGGCTGAAACGTTCCAGCACTCAGGGGAGACAATATCCCGACACTTCAACAACATACTGAAAGCAATTTGTTTGCTTAAGCATGAATTTATCGTTCAACCTCAATAGGAGATGGCCGTTCACCCACGGATCCATGGCAACAAACTTTTACATCCTCACTTCATGGTAGGTTTGGACACTCCCCAGACACCGGAATTATTTTTCAATCTTCTCATTTCCAGGTCCTTGATACATTTGTTTGCATTACAGAATGCTGTTGGAGCAATCAATGGCACACATATACCTGCAACGATCAGGAAAAGCAAACAACCACGCTTTCATAATCGAAAGGGGACCATTTCTCAAAATGTCATGGCTGCAGTCTCCTTCGATCACTCCTTCCTATTCGTATGTACTGGTTGGGAGGGATCTTCAGCTGACATGAGAGTCCTACGCTGGTATGTCGAGTCTGGAGGACTCGTTGTACCTGAAGGTATATGCATATAACAAACTACTTGAATTACTTAATTTTAACATTTCTTTTAACCTGTGGGAAGACGTCAAGGCAATGTTGTCCTATACAGGAAATTCTATCTTGTCGACTCTGGATATGGCAATATAGATAAGTTCCTTGCCCCTTATCGGGGTAATAGGTACCACCTTAGTACCTTCAACAATCCAAGGGCTCGCCGATACAACAGTTGTCGAGACTTATACAACCACCGACATGCTCAACTCAGAAATTGCGTTGAGAAGGCCTTTGGAATACTTAAAAAGCGCTTTAAGATTTTAAGAATTGCCATTCAATTTCCCTTCAAGGTTCAGAAGCGTATTGTTATGGCTTATGCGTAATACACAACTTCATTCGACGCAGCCAAGGCAATGACAAATACTTCAACATGTCTTCTGAACCGTTGCCCGCTGATAATGATGACGATGTTGATCCTTATCTCATTATAGGGGACGACGAATCACGAAGAGGTGATCAACTACACAATTCCATAGCTGAGAGGCTTTGGGATGCTCATAACACGCGAAGTAAGTTAACGATGATTCGTTTGTTTTCGGTCGCTGCATGCTCGTTGATAAATTTATTTGTCTGTATGCCGACCATGAGTCACTTTATAAGTAGTGCAATTTATTAATTCATTTGAGTTTCACATTGAATCACCGTAATGTAGGAAATCAGGCTGCTTGCTCCTGAGACTTACTAATGCCTGCCCAAAGTTATTATGTAGTTTTCGTGGGCCGTAGACGAGGGGTTTATGATTCATGGGCTAAGTGCCAGCGTGAGGTTAGTGGGTTCAAGCATGCCTTGTACAAGAAGTTTAAATGTAGACATGAGGCAATTGATGCATTCCACAGTTACTGTAAACCTTCCGACATTCAATATGTCGAAAAATATAATGAAATGAAATACGAACAAGGAAGAAGGGATGAACAGATGGCCAAGACTGTGGGTGCACCTGTCAGAATAACTATATTGCTTCTTGTATCCTTCCTTGTAGTCTTCCACTTGGGTTACTGTTTGGGAAGGCAATGTTGATGCTTATGTAATGTAATATCGAATTGACTACTGACACTGATGTTTCGCAATGTTTTGTGATGGGCAGCGTACTATCTTACATTGACATGTTATGCCAGTACTGCTATTATATTTTAATTTGTTATGCTGAGATAATAGTAGGCAGACTTTCAACTGTTTAAAGTAACATTCTCTTATATTGAAGTTCTGATTATATTTCGTTGAATTGGAAAACTGACATGGGTTTTTTAAAATGATTCTAGTGCCATTAAACCTTCCTACGAATATTTGGTTGACCTAATTGATATTGAAGCGTCGGTTGTGAATTCATGACTTGGATGGCTTTTATAAATGCAACCGTTGTGAAGCATCACGTCAGGTGCTCTATCAACAATGAGGGCCATGATGATTGGCAGACACATAGCATTTCCTGAATTGAATGCATGCAAAATGTGACCATCAGGAAATACCTGCTGAAACTGCCTTCCTGAGTCCACTCAAGATAGCATCCATATTTTGAAAATGGATTACGTCGGTAATTTGCCTGAACAATGATGAAATTGGATTTAGATTACATCAACTGTCAAAAAGTTTTCATGGCATTTTTGAACTTTAATTTTTGACATTTTTATGGCTTTTTTGAAATTTTTCTCATGCCGTGACATTTAGGTTGTCATGTGCTCTTTTCGAATCTAGTTTTGAATTGTCTGGGGGTATTTTTATTGCATTTTTCGACTATGTTTTTGGTTCTTCAGTGGGCATCAGAAGTTGATTCGTTCGTGATGAAACGTAACTCCAATGTTCTGAGTTCGAGACTTGATATAGATCAATTAAGAATTTTGAGTAGACTTCATTGCTTTATGGTTGCATATGTGAAGTGTCGGCTGTGAGGTGCTCCTGACTTGGAGGGCATTTAAAAAATACAACCGTTGTGAAGCAACACAGTCCGACATGACACAAATGCCGAGGGTAATGTCTTGGAGTATGCTGCATTGCATGACAAAGTCTAAGCAGAATCAACCGATTCATCCACAAAACCGACAAGTGATGAACTGTTTGATTCTAGCATTGAATGGTTTGGGGGTATTTTCATGGATTTGTTGAACTGTGTATTTTGGTTGTTCCTTTGCATATTTCAAATGTATTTTTGGGGAACTTTCGTGGCATTTTTAAACTTACTTTTCGGCCGTGATATCAACCTTCTGAGGTGGTCTGATTGTTTCTCGTATTTAATTGTCTGTTCAAGGTATTTTCATGGTAATTCGGAGTTGGTGTGTTATTATCTAATAATTAATCAAGCTTGTATTCCTACTGAATCCGACCCCAGAAACCGCATAGATTTTGGGTGGTCCTACCAACTGGATGGACCAACTAATCCAGTGGGTAGGGTGGATTTATTCAAGAGGTATTTAATTATACCTATTATATGCGTTTATCCATTCATTATACATATTTATTCTATTAATTCACACAATTATTTGTTCACTATACATATTTATATTTTCAATAAATACACTTATCTATTTGTTATACATATTATTCTATCAATATACGTATTTATTTGCTTATTGCACATATTTATTTTATTAGAATACATACTTATTTACTCATGATTTATGCTTTTCATAGCCTAGTTGTTAAAGAAAAAAAGAAAAGGTCTTTGTACACCGCACGATGTGTAAATTGCGCGCATCACACCATGCATGATCAAGAATAATTTTGCTCTTTCATGCCGAAAGACTTTTCTTAATGAAAAATAGTGAATTGGGCTTTTCCTTAAAGCATAATCCAAGAAGGAATTAGCCGTTAAGTCTTTCTTCATGAAAAACTCTTTCTACATCACGCGTGGTGCGGAATGCACATTTCTACACTATGTGCATTTCTGCATCGCATGCAATAATTAGTCATGCATAGATGCTGTACATGCGATGCGAAAAAAGCAAAAAAAAAAAAAAAATTAACATGTGCGGTCACACGTGCTCATGGTGCGCAAAGACCTTTTCCTTCGTTCCATTTACTTCCAATATAGCCATTAGTGTAACCAAAGGATCAAATATATATACATATAATGAAAAGGAGAGATAAAAACAACAGAGTCATTGCTACCATGAGGGCAAGCATTTTGCTTAGGTATAAAATTATATGCACCAAACATTAAAGATCTATTGGCAATGCTTTATATGCAAGGTCATAGTTTAAGTAATCTTTGGTACAAATAGAGATGGGCACTGGACCATGCCGCCAGGCATGGCCCAGGCCCACCATGCCTTTAAAATTACTTTGACATACCTGGCACAGTCCAGTAACAAACGGACCGTGCTAGGCATGGCACGGTAAAAAAAATTTAGGCCCGGCATGGCCCATGATGGCTATATCAAAGGGTATTTTTGAAAAAAAAATTGGGACTTCTATAAATAGCCCATTTATCCCTCATTCTTACCATACCAAACCAACTCTTCTCTATTACTACTATTTCTCTCTTCTAGCAAGTGCTCTAGTAGATTAGCAAATTAATTTTTAGTTTGCAAGTGTTCTTGCAAGTGAAAAGTGCTCAAGCAAGTAGTCAAGTGCGACAAGGTCACTTCTTGTTGAGAGGTGAGAGCGCAAGAGGAAGCTCATAAATCTCGGCTCCATGCCTCCACCTCTGATCTTTTCTCAATTTTTTTTTGTGAGTTAGTTTTTATTTTTTTACATTTATTAATTAAAAATTTTAGATATGACATCTTTTAACAAAAGTAATTTTAACATGCACCCTTTTTCTGAGGGTGAGAAAACTAATCCCCAACCCCAATCCCAACTCCAAGTTCCCTCTAGGGCCAGTGTCAGTGAATGTCAAAACTCTTCTCATAAGAGGACTAGTAATGTTTGGAATGATTTTGATAGAATTATGATTGATGGAGTCTATAAAGTAAAATGTAAAAAATATGCAAAACTTTACGGTTGTTCTAGTAATGGGGAACAAGGCACTTAAAAAGGCATCAAGAGACTCATAGGATGCATGATTTTCATCAGCAATGTATCCTTAATATACAAGAGGAATCACTTGTAGGTAATTTTGCATATAACCATAAAAATCAAAGAAAATTACTGGTAAGATGGATAGTTCAAGATGAATTACCTTTTAGTTTATCTGAATCTTATAATTTTGAAAAAAATTCTCAAGAAGTTTGGTATGAAACAAGTCAAACCTCTCGGAACACCAATGAGTCCTTCATGCAAGTTAGATAAAGATAAAGATGGTAAGCCTATTGATAAAAAAATATTATAGAGGTATGATCAGTTCACTACTTTATTTAACAGCTAGTAGACTAGATATCATGTTTGTAGTATGCTTATGTGCACGATATCAATCTGAACCTAAATAATCTCACTTAATTGCAGTAAAAAGAATACTTAGATATCTAAATGGAACTAAAAATATAGGATTATGGTATTCTAGAGACTCAACATTAAATTTGATTGCTTATACTGATTCTGATTATGCTGGTTGTAAATTAGATAGAAAGAGTACAAGTAGTGCATGCCAATTTTTATGAAGTAACTTAATCTCTTGGTTTAGCAAAAAGAAAAATTCGGTTGCATTATCAACTGCTGAAGCTGAATATGTTGCAGCTGAAAGTTGCTGTGCTCAAATCCTTTGGATTAAGCGACAACTTAAAGATTATGGTATAACACTTGAAAAAACACCAATTAGATGTGATAACACTAGTGCAATCAATTTAACTAAGAATCCAATCCAACATTCAAGAACTAAACACATTGAAATTAGATATCATTTTATTAGAGAACAAGTAGTTAATAATGACATTTGTCTTGATTATGTTTCTACTGATGAACAATTAGCTGACATTTTTACAAAACCCCTAAGTGTAGAAAGATTTTGTTATCTTAGAGGAGAATTAGGAGTTTGTGATCTATTGGAATGAATTTTAAATCTCCTAGGAATGATTATCTAGAATTCAATCATTTTTCCTAATTTTCTTATAATTTTAAAGATGATTTATCTAGATATTTGAACCTCTTGATTCATCACATTCCAAAGTTAATTTAGCCAAAATTTGATGTCAATCCGGACAAGTTTCAGATCCTTTGAAACTCTCTTATTTTTTTTTCTGAAACTGTCTTGGAGCCGACTCCTCTAGTATCAGAGTCGACTCTAATTTTGTCTGAGACTTTGGAGCTGATACCTGCTTTTTCAGAGTCGACTCCACTTCAGGCACTGACTGTGTTAGCGACCTGGAGCCAATACCTCGCTTTGTGGGAGTTGACTCCAAGTGGTCCTAGGTTGACTTATCTAGGGCAGAGTCGACTCCTCTTTCATTTCAATCGACTCTTAACTTTTTCAAACTCTCTCCAACTCTTCCCAAAACCCAAAATCTCTCAAATTAACCACTCCTTAGCACTCAATGGCACCCAAACATAGGGGATCCGTGTTTGGTAGAGCGGTGACAACCGGAAACGAACAGTGAGGCGTCTGGCGAGGCAGCCTTCACCGAGCTCTTCGTCTTCTTCGTCGGCATCCACACCGAGCGCTATTCCAAGCCCCTCCTCACCTCAAATCGAGACCTTAGCCGGCCGAGTGATTACAATGGGCAGAAAGGGAGATTTTCATTTCTTTGAGGAAGAAGGTTTTACCATTGGGCGGCAGTTAAAAGAATTAGGTTGGGATAAGGTGTGTTCTCTTGATTTAACCACTTACCCTGCCTTAGTCAAATAATTTTATTTCAATCTTTCAAGAGGAGATGAAGGCATAGTAAGTTATGTCAGAGGGAAAAGGATTCATCTAACCTCAAAAATTCTATGAAACCTTTTAGGGATTCCTGTTACTGGACTTACTACAAATATTCATAGTGAGAGATCATGTGCTTTATCAAGAATGCTAGGAAGGGAGGTCACTAAATTTGAAGAAGTTAGGGCAAACCAGTTGCCTCTTGAGTTAAGATTACTTCATAATATTTGTGGTTGGATTTTGTTTCCCAAGACCAGCAGATTTGAGTATGTCTCGGAGCGAGACATTATAATAATGGATAGTGTTCTGACTGAACAGCAAATTAATTTAGCTGGTATGATGATTTGGTACATGGCTGAAGCCGGGAACAAGAAGAGATCCACTTTACCTTACGATATGATCTTGACATTAGCATTCCAAAGCCAAGGTGTAGCTATTTCTGACAATGAACCCAAAAAAAACTTAAGGCACATTGATTATTATAGTTTAGCAACTGTGCATCGGATGGATTTGTGAAGGTGGATGAAAATTAGGAAAGGAAAAAATACTTGGATGAAAGGGCAGCTGAAGTTGGAGCTACGATACCTGGTCCATCAGAGGAAGAACATTCTGTGAGACATATTTCGCCAGGACCTAGTAGCCCAGTACCTTCAGCAGCACCTGCACCTGCATTTGCTCCTTCATCTAGTTTTACTGATGCTTAGTTGGTTCAATTAAAGGAACTCTTTGCAAGTCATAAAGAAGAGATAAAGATTGAGTTAGATAGTAGTCTTATGAGCTTGAGAAAGATGTTCTATTCCTTGAAAGATAGAGTAAGCAAAATTGAATCATCTTTTGGAACTTCAGAAGCCTTGAAGACTGATCTTATGAACATTTTTAAAAGATAAAGGACATTGGAGGAGATTCTGATACTTACTCAAAGTGCAATGCAGAGTTACAAGAGAAAATTACAGTTGCATCTGCATTTATTGACGGAAGACTGAATAAATTTATCAAGATCCAAAGTGAAGGAATGAGAAAGATCCTAGAAGAGCTCAAAAGACTTCTTAGATTTTGATTAGCTTTTGATGTTTGATTTACATTTTGATGTAATTAGTCTTTGATGTTTAGTTTGTAATTTAACTTTTTGAATGATGTAATGAAGTATTTATCTTATGAATGATGTAATGAAGTTTTGAGTATTCAATGAATATCATACTTGAATTTTGATAATTGACTTGAACTTTGTTTTGAACTTTGAATTTGATTCCTATGATTGATGTTAATTTAAGTCTTAATGCACCTTCTAATCCTTTTTGTTGATTACAAAAAAGGGGGAGAAGAGATTCTTGTATGTGCATAAAAATAATAAGAGAAGAGCTACTTATATATGCATAATCAATTAATGCAAGAATGATACTTATATGTATGCATGTTAAATCGAATTAATATCACATGAAATTAAGATATGCATAAAAGTTTCAATGAACTTAACATATACACACACATAAGGGGAGCTACCACATTAAGGGGGAGCTTAACCTAAAATGTATAAGTTTTGACAATTATGCATATACTCAATGTTTTTGTCATCATCAAAAATGGAGAGATTGTTGAGGAAATTATTGAGAAATTATTTACTCAATAATTAATTTTGATGATTAACAAAAGCCATGAGTATATTCATTGTGTTTCTGATAAATTTGATAAGTGTTTCAGGTATTAAGATTGGCTGTTTATTCAAATGACACTTAGAAATCAGTTTTGAACCGAGTTTAAATAGAATTTATTTAAGTTCAGAACTTGAAGCCGACACCTAGAACCATTAGAGCCAACTCTAGAGTGTATCAGAGCAGTTATATATTTTCGGCACGGTTCGGAGTCGATACCTAGAGTTTTGAAGCTGACACCTGAGGTTTCGGAGCCGACACATGAATAGGTGGAGCTGACTCTAACCTGAGTTACAGAGATTGTGTTTTTCGAAGCAATTCTCGGAGCCGACACATCATAAATTGGGAGCCGACTCCAGTCAGCGAGGAGTCGACACTTTGCAAAGTCGGAGCCGACTCTACATCAAATCAGTTTTTACTATTTATGGAAACACGATCTGGAGCCGACACATGAAAAGTTGAAACCGAGTCCAACCTGTCAAGAATGATTTTCAAAAGTGCAAGATCGGAATCTAACGGATATATTTTCTCACCTAACTCTCAACGGATACATTTCTTTGCATGGGGAAGGATCCAAGGTACTTTGTAATGGCTATTTCTCACATAATCTCAGATTAAGTCTATATAAAAGGAGGGACTCGTCCGTTAAAAAAAAAAGAACGAAGAGAAATAGAGGGAAAATAACGAAAAAATCAAGAGAAATCCCCAGTGAAAAGAAAGAGAAAAATCTCTGAGTCCAAGCCTATCAATCCAAGAGAGATTCAAGAGAAATCCAAAGCCCTAAAAGTTCAAATTCAGAGGATTTTCAAAAGGGAAAGTAATAAGAGAAAAAGCCCTATTTCCTCAACGAGCTGTGTTAGAGATTCAACGATTCAATCCTTACTCAACCATTCAAAAGAGAAGAGGAAAAGAAGAAAAGCTCAAATCCACATCGCTTCAATCAGGCTTTTCTTACCTTTGTTTACTTATATTGCTTATTTGCTCATTTAAGAGCTTTGCATTGTTGTACACTTTAAATTAATTTGGTGTTTACTAATTCAATTAGGGGGATTGAATTAGGTGAGGTAGTTTACCTCGGGAACAAGCTAGTTTAGCTTGAGTTTGGGTTTTGTGCTGGTGAACCCGTGAAAACCGGCTGGGTTCGTTGTGACCCCGTGTAAAACAACAAGTTAGAGTTGTGAGCTTGTAAAACAACTCAACTGTAATTAGTGGATTATAGTGTGGACCCAAGAGTTGCTTGGGAGTGGACGTAGGTGTGGGATACACCGAACCACTATAAATTTCTTGTGTTTGTCGTGCTCTTGTCTCTATCTCTCTCTCTTTTATTGTGCTTTAAATTATAGCTTCACTTCACTAGCACACTTAATCTTTGTGAAATTTGGTTTTAAGTTTTAAAGTGTTAAATTTTTAAAAGAACCCAATTCATCCCCCCCTCTTGGGTTGCCATCTGGGCCAACAATTGGTATCAGAGCTTGTGCTCATTTTTAGTTGATCTAACGATCAAGAGTTAAAGATCCAAATGGCAACACAAGCTGGCTCATTTTTTGCTGAAGGTCAATCCACTAATAGGCCACCTTTATTTAATGGCTCTAATTATTCATATTGGAAAGCAAGAATGAGGATTTTCATTCAAGCTTTAAATTATGAATTGTGGAGTGTCATAACAAATGGACCTAGTACACCCACATACATTGTAAATGGTTCAATAGTTTCTAAGCTCGAAAGGATTGGAATGAGAACGATAGGAAAATGGCTCAGCTCAATGCCAAAGCCATGAATGTTTTATATTGTTCTTTGGATGCAAATGAATTCAATAAAATATCTACTTGCATTTCAGCCAAAGAAATTTGGGATAGACTAGAAGTTACCTATGAGGGTACTAACCAAGTAAAAGAATCTAAAATTAACATTCTAGTGCACAAATATGAATTGTTTAGCATGGAGCAAACTGAATCAATCACATGCATGTACACTAGATTTACTAATATTGTTAATGGTTTGAAAAGTCTTGGTAAGATTTATACTAACTCTGAATTAGTGCGCAAAATTCTTAGATCTCTTACAAGATCATGGGGAGCAAAAGTAACTGCAATCCAAGAAGCCAAAGATTTAAACATTCTACCTTTGGAGGAGCTCCTTGGATCCTTGATGACCCATGAATTGACAATGAAACAACATCAAGAGGAAGAGGTGAAAAAGAAAAGAACCATTGCTCTTAAGGCTGCAGAAAAGAAAATAAGCAGCAGTGAGGAAGAAGAGGAAGATGATGAGATAGCTCTCCTAGCTAAGAAATTTAAGAAATTTATGCAAAGAAGGAGACCCTTCTACAAGAAAAAGTTTGGAATAAAATGGAAGAAGAAAGAGAAAAAGAAAGGGATAAAGATAAAGAAAAAGAACCCTTGACATGTTATGAATCTAAGAAGCCGGAGCATTTTCGATCTGAATGTCCTCAACTAAAGAAGGGTTACAAGAAGAAGAAGAAGGCCTATGTTGCAACTTGGAGTGATAGTGAAGAGTCTTCATCTGAAGAAGAACAAAAAGAGGTTGCAAACATATGCTTCATGGCAAACGATGAAAATGAGGTAAGTACTAAAACCCCTAATGATGATTTTACATTTGATAAATTGTATGATGCATTTAATGAATTATTTAGTGATTTTAATGTTTTAAGAATGAAAAATAAATCTTTGAAAACTGAAAACCTGAATCTTCTCAAAGAGAAAATGAACTAATTCTTAAGGTTAAAAATCTAAAATCTGAAAATGAAAATATTTTAAAAGAAAAAGAATCAATTTCTAAGAAAAATCTTGATTTGAAAAAAGAAATTGATAAAAATAAAATTATAGTTGATAAATTTATATATAGCTCAGAAAAACTAATTTTTTTTTAAGTAATCAAAGAGCTGTATTTGATAAAGCTGGTTTAGGATATAAACCACACATGAAACAAAAATATGTCAACAATTTCTTTGTAAAAAAAAGTGATGTTTCATATTATTGCTGTAACAAAAAGGGACATAAATCTTATGAATGCAATTTTAGAAAAACTAATAAGAATTTAAATATTAAAGGCAAGAAAATATGGGTTCCAAAAGGAACAATCTTTATTGCTACTAACCATGAAGGACCCAAGAAAGCTTGGGTACCTAAACATAAGATTTGACTATCTTGCAGGAGTGTCTTGCGGCCAAAGGATCAAAACGAAAGTGGTATCTTGATAGTGGATACTCAAGATACATGATGGGTGACAAAGATCAATTCATCACCATTGAAGATAAAAGAGGAGGAGTTGTTACTTTTGGAGATAATGGCAAAGGCCAAATTATGAAATTTGGTAAAATTCAAATAACTCCATCCACTTTTATAGAAAATATTTTATATGTTATTAGTTTAAAGCATAATCTAATTAGCATTAGTCAATTATGTGATAAAGATTTCAAAGTTTCCTTTGAAGCTTCTATTTGCAGTGTTTCTAATCCTATATACAATAGCATTATATTTGTTGGTAATAGAAATGACAATGTGTACTTAATTGATTTAGACAATTTGTCTACTAGTAACCATTGCTTAATTGCTGATAATGCTAAAGTAAATGAGATTGGATGGCTATGGCATTGTAGATTAGGTCACGCAAGCACAGACTTAATTTTAAAATTAATTAGAAAGGATTTAGTTAAAGGACTTCCAAAATTAGATTTTGAAAATAATAGAATTTGTGATGCATGTCAATTTGAAAAACAAACTAGAAATTCTTTTAAATCTAAGAATATTGTTTCAACTACTAGGCCACTCGAACTACTCCATATGGACCCTTTTGGACCTACTAGAACCACTAGTCTAGGAGGAAAGAAATATGGTCTTGTAATAGTAGATGATTACTCTAGATATACTTGGGTTTTATTTTTAGCTCACAAAGATGAGACTTTCTCGATATTCCTGAAATTCTTTAAGAGTCACAAATGAGAAAAATAACATCATAGTGTCTCTTAGAAGTGATCATGGCACAGAGTTTGAAAATCATTAATTTAAAATTTTCTACATTGAAAATGACATTCATCATAATTTTTCTGCACCTAGAACTCCACAACAAAACAGAGTCGTAGAAAGAAAAAATAGAACATTAGAAGATATGGCCCGTACCATGCTATGTGAAAGCCAACTCCCAAAGTACTTCTGGGCGGAAGCTATAAACACATCATGTTACATCCTTAATAGAGCTTTAATTAGGCCAATTCTTAAGAAAACTCCCTATGAACTATAGCATAATAGGAAACCTAACATTAGTTATTTTCATGCATTTGGTTGTAGTTGTTTTATTCATAATAATGGTAAGGATAATCTTGGAAAGTTTGACGCCAAATCTGATGAAGGAATATTTTTAGGTTATTCAACATCTAGTAAAGCATATAGAGTATTTAACAAGAAATATTTAATTGTAGAAGAATAAATTCATGTAGTATTTGATAAGTTTTTAGCATCAAGTTCTGAAAAGATTGATAATGAGGAAGATACAATTTTGCTTGAAAGAGATATTGAAAAGTTGAATATAGATGTATCTTCAGACCATGAACAAGAAGCTAAAAATGATGACTCACCTAGGAATGATGTTATTGATACTACTCAAAATTATGTAGATCTGCCTAGAGATTGGAGATATGCTTATGGTCATCCTAAGGATTTAATCATAGGTGATCCATCTCAAGGAGTAAGAACTAGATCATCAATGAGGAACATCAATAATCATCTTGCATTTGTGTCTCATATAGAACCCAAAACTATTGAAGAAGCTGAAAAAGATAATAATTGGATGTTAGCTATGCAAGAGGAATTAAATCAATTTACTAGGAATAATGTATGGTCCTTAGTTGATAGACCCAAAGGTCATTCTGTTATAGGATCTAAATGGGTATTTAGAAATAAATTAGATGAAAATGGCATAGTAATTAGAAATAAAGCTAGATTAGTTGCAAAAGGATATAATCAAGAAGAAGGAATTGATTTTGATGAAACCTTTGCACCTGTAGCTAGATTAGAAGCAATTAGACTATTACTTACATTTGCATGTCATATAATATTAACTTATTTCAAATGGATGTTAAAAGTGTATTTTTAAATGGTTTTATAAATGAGAAAGTTTATGTAGAACAACCCCAAGGTTTTGAAGATCATGAATTTTCAAACCATATTTTTAAATTACACAAAGCACTATATGGTTTAAAACAAGCACCTAGAGCTTGGTATGATAGATTAAGCAAATTTCTAATTAAAAATAATTTTTCTAGAGGAAATGTTGATAAAACCCTATTTTTGAAAAGAAAAGATAAAGATTTATTGGTAGTACAAATTTATGTAGATGATATTGTATTCGGTGCTACTAACAATCTTTTGTATCAAGAATTTGCTAAGTTAATGCAGAGTGAATTCGAGATGAGCATGATGGGAGAACTCAACTTCTTCCTTGGACTCTAAATCAAACAAAAAGAGAGGGAATTTTCATCAACCAAACAAAGTACATAAAATAAATTTTCAAGAAGTTTGGTATGGAACAAGTCAAACCTCTCGGAACACCAATGAGTCCTTCATGCAAGTTAGATAAAGATAAAGATGGTAAGCCTATTAATAAAAAATATTATAGAGGTATGATCAGTTCACTACTTTGTTTAACAGCTAGTAGACCATATATCATGTTTGTAGTATGCTTATGTACACGATATCAATCTGAACCTAAAGAATCTCACTTAATTGCAGTAAAAAGAATACTTAGATATCTAAATGGAACTAAAAATGTAGGATTATGGTATTCTAGAGATTCAACATTAAATTTGATTGCTTATACTGATTCTGATTATGCTGGTTGTAAATTAGATAGAAAGAGTACAAGTGGTGCATGCCAATTTTTATGAAGTAACTTAATCTCTTGGTTTAGCAAAAAGCAAAATTTGGTTGCATTATCAACTGCTGAAGCTGAATATGTTACAGCTGTAAGTTGTTGTGCTCAAATCCTTTGGATTAAGCGATAACTTGAAGATTATGGTATAACACTTGAAAAATACCAATTAGATGTGATAACACTAGTGCAATCAATTTAACTAAGAATCCAATCCAACATTCAAGAACTAAACACATTGAAATTAGATATCATTTTATTAGAGAACATGTAGCTAATAATGACATTTGTCATGATATGTTTGAACTGATGAACAATTAGCTGACATTTTTACAAAACCCCTAAGTGAAGAAAGATTTTGTTATCTTAGAGGAGAATTAGGAGTTTGTGATCCATTGGAATGAATTTTATATCTCCTAGGAATGATTATCTAGAATTCAATCATTTTTCCTAATTTTATTATAATTTTAAGGATGATTTATCTAGATATTTGAACCTCTTGATTCATCACATTCCAAAGTTAATTTAGCCAAAATTTGATGTCAATCCGGACAAGTTTCAGATCCTTTGAAACTCTCTTATTTTTTCTGAAACTGTCTTGGAGCCAACCTTTGGTATCAGAGTCGACTCCAGTATTGTCTGAGACTTTGGAGCCGACACCTGCTTTTTCAGAGTCGACTCTACTTCGGGCGCTGACTATGTTAGCGACCTGGAGCTGACACCTCGCTTTGCGGGAGTCGACTCCAAGTGGTCCCAGGTTGACTTATCTAGGGCAGAGCCAACTCTTTCATTTCAATCGACTCCTAACTTTTCCAAACTCTCTCCAACTCTTCCCAAAACCCAAAATCTGTCAAATTAACCACTCCTTAGCACTTAATAGCACCCAAACGTAGGGAATACATGTTTGGTGGAGCGGTGATGATCGAGAAACGAATAGTGAGGCGTCCGGCAAGGCAGCCTTTACCGAGCTCTTCATCTTCTTCGTTGGCATCCACACCAAGCGCTGCTCCAAGCCTCTCCTCACCTCAAATCGACACCTTAGCCAGCCGAGTGATTACAATGGGCAGAAAGGTAGATTTTCATTTCTTTGAGGAAGAAGGTTTCACCATTGGGCGGCAGTTAAAAGAATTAGGTTGGGATAAGGTATATTCTTTTGATTTACCCACTTACCCTGCCTTAGTCAAAGAATTTTATTTCAATCTTTCAAGAGGAGATGGAGGTATAGTAAGTTCTGTCAGAGGGAAAAGGATTCATCTAACCTAGAAAATTCTAAGAAACCTTTTAGGGATTCCTGTTACTGGACTTACTACAAATATTCATAGTGAGAGATCATGTGCTTTATCAAGAATGCTAGGAAGGGAGGTCACTGAATTTGAAGAAGTTAGGGCAAACCAGTTGCCTCTTGAGTTAAGATTACTTCATAATATTTGTGGTCGGATTTTGTTTCCCAAGACCGGTAGATTTGAGTATGTCTCGGAGCGAGACATTGTAATAATGGATAGTGTTCTGACTGAACAACAAATTAATTTAGCTGGTATGATGATTTGGTACATGGCTGAAGCCAGGAACAAGAAGAGATCCACTTTACCTTACGATATGATCTTGACATTAGCATTCCAAAGCCAAGGTGTAGCTATTTCTGACAATGAACCCAAGAAAAACTTAAGGCACATTGATTATTATAGTTTAGCAACTGTGCATCGGATGGGATTTGTGAAGGTGGATGGAAATTAGGAAAGGAAAAATACTTGGATGAAAGGGCAGCTGAAGTTGGAGCTACGATACCTGGTCCATCAGAGGAAGAACCTTCTGTGAGACATATTTCGCCAGGACCTAGTAGCCCAGTACCTTCAGCAGCACCTGCACCTGCATCTGCTCCTTCATCTAGTTTTACTGATGCTCAGTTGGTTCAATTAAAGGAACTCTTTGCAAGTCATAAAGAAGAGATAAAGATTGAGTTAGATAGTAGTCTTATGAGATTGAGAAAGATGTTTTATTCCTTGAAAGATAGAGTAAGCAAAATTGAATCATCTTTTGGAACTTCTTCAGAAGCCTTGAAGACTGATCTTATGAACATTTTGAAAAGATCAAGGACATTGAAGGAGATTCTGATACTTACTCAAAGTGCAAGGCAGAGTTACAAGAGAAAATTACAGTTGCATCTGCATTTATTGACGGAAGACTGAATAAATTTATCAAGATCCAAAGTGAAGGAATGGGAAAGATCCTAGAAGATCTCAAAAGACTTCTTAGATTTTGATTAGCTTTTGATGTTTGATTTACATTTTGATGTAATTAGTCTTTGATGGTTAGTTTGTAATTTAACTTTTTGAATGATGTAATGAAGTATTTTATCTTATGAATGATGTAATGAAGTTTTGAGTATTAAATGAATATCATACTTGAATTTTGATAATTGACTTGAACTTTGTTTTGAACTTTGAATTTGATTCCTATGATTGATGTTAATTTAAGTCTTAATGCACCTTCTAATCCTTTTTGTTGATTACAAAAAAGGGGGAGAAGAGATTCTTGTATGTGCATAAAAATAATAAGAGAAGAGCTACTTATATATGCATAATCAATTAATGCAAGAATGGTACTTATATATATGCATGTTAAATGGAATTAATATCACATGAAATTAGGATATGCATAAAAGTTTCAATGAACTTAACATATGCACACACATAGGGGGAGCTACCACATTAAGGGGGCGCTTAACCTAAAATGTATAAGTTTTGATAATTATGCATATACTCAATGTTTTTATCATCATCAAAAAGGAGGAGATTGTTGAGGAAATTATTGAGAAATTATTTACCCAATTATTGATTTTGATGATTAACAAAAGCCATGAGTATATTCATTGTGTTTCTGATAAATTTGATAAGTGTTTCAGGTATTAAGATTGGTTGTTTATTCAAATGACCCATAGAAATCAGTTTTGAACCGAGTTTAAATGGAATTTATTTAAGTTCAGAACTTGGAGCCGACACCTAGAACCATTAGAGCTGACTCCAGAGTGTATCAGAGCAGTTATATATTTTTGGCACGGTTCGGAGTTGAAACCTAGAGTTTCGGAGCCGACACTTGAGGTTTCGGAGCTGACATATGAATAGGTGGAGCTGACTCTAACCTGAGTTATAGAGACTGTATTTTTTGGAGCAATTCTCGGAGCCAACACATCAGAAATCGGGAGCCGACTCCAGTCAGCGGGGAGTCGACACTTTGCAAAGTCGGAGCCGACTCTACATCAAATCAGTTTTTACTATTTATGAAAACACGATATGGAGCCGACACATGAAAAGTTGGAGCCGACTCCAATCTGTTAAGGATAATTTTCAAAAGTGCCAGATCGGACTCTAACGGATATATTTTCTCACTTAACTCTCAATGGATACATTTCTTTGTGTGGAGAAGGATCAAAGGTACTTTGTAATTGTTATTTCTCACCTAATCTCAAATTAAGTCTATATAAAAGGAGGGACTCGTCCATTTTTTTTAAAAAAAAAGAACGAAGAGAAATAGAGGGAAAATAATGAAAAAATCAAGAGAAATCCCCAGTGAAAAAGAAAGAGAAAAATCTCTGAGTCTAAGCCTATCAATCCAACAGAGATTCAAGAGAAATCCAAAGCCCTAAAAGTTCAAATTCGAAGGATTTTCAAAAGGAAAAGTAAGAAGAGAAAAAGCCCTATTTCCTCAATGAGCTGTGTTAGAGATTCAACGATTCAATCCTTGCTCAACCATTCAAAAGAGAAGAGGAAAAGAAGAAAAGAAGAAAAGCTCAAATCCACATCACTTCAATCAGGCTTTTCTTACTTTTGTTTACTTATATTGCTTATTTGCTCATTTAAGGAGCTTTGCAATATTGTAAACTTTAAATTAATTTTGTGTTTACTAATTCAATCAGGGGGATTAAATTAGGTGAGGTAGTTTACCTCGGGAACAAGCTAGTTTAGCTTGAGTTTGGGTTTTGTGCTGGTGAACCCGTGAAAATCGGTTGGGTTCGTTGTGACCCCATGTAAAACAACAAGTTGAAGTTGTGAGCTTGTAAAACAACTCAACTGTAATCAGTGGATTATAGTGTGGACCCAAGAGTTGCTTGGGAGTGGATGTAGCTGTGGGATACACCGAACCACTATAAATTTCTTGTGTTTGTCATGCTCTTGTCTCTATCTATCTCTTTTATTATGCTTTAAATTATAGCTTCACTTCACTAGCACACTTAATCTTGTGAAATTTGGTTTTAAGTTTTAAAGTGTTAAATTTTTAAAAGAACCCAATTCACCCCCCCCCCCCCCCACTCTTGGGTTGCCATCTGGGCCAACAATTTCTTTTATTCATGCTTTAAGGTCAAGACTTCAAGAATTTAAACAATTATGTGTAGATCATGGTAAACGTTTTAAAAAATTTAAACTTGATGTAATAACTCGTTGGAATAGTATCTATATCATGATACATGATGAATATCCATATAAGAACTTATTAAGTGTTTATATTAATGAGTGTGGATTAGGATTTACATTGATTGAAACTGATTGGCATCAAGGTAAAATTTTAGAAGATTTTTTGGTTACTTTTTATAATGCTACAAATGTTCTTTCAGGTATTTATTATCCAACTTCTTATTCATTTTTACAAAAAGCATATGTAATTAGTGAAAAAATTAAAGAATATAGATATCAGGAAGTTTTAATGCCTATTAAACGTAATATGGAAACTAAATGGAATTAATATTGGAATAGGATATGTCCATTGCATAACTTAGCTCCTATTTTTGATCCTAGAGTTAAATTAAATGGTGTAATTTTTTTAATTGATCAATATTGTGAAAACATGAATCAAAATCCTGAACCTGCTAAAGATGAGGTAGCACAACTTCTTAATAATATTTATGGTTTATATAATGATAAAATTTGTGGATCTAGAATACCTGTTCAAAGCTCTACTTTTTCTTCTAGATTTTATTCGTCATCTATTTTTTCATTCATTAGAAGACACACACATGCTTCATCTTCTTCATCTTCTTTATCTTTAAGTAATGAATTAGAATTTTATTACGAAACGATCTTCATTCTGCATATGATGAAGATCAAATAGAAAGTCTAGATGTATATATTAGCTTGGTGGAAGAATGTTAAAAACTAATATCCTGTTATGTCTGCCATTGCACGAGATATTTTAGCTGTGTCGATGTCCACAGTAGCATTAGAATTCGCTTTCAGTGCAAATTGACGTATTCTGGATGAAAAGAGAAGTAGGATGACTGGTGAGACAGTTGAGATGCTTATCTGCTTCAAAGATTAGTTGGATGCTGAGGCGAGGCTTCAAGATAAAGGTGGAAATGACTTAACCAGCGAAGACGATGATGACACAAATACTACTGATGACTGATGAGTAAGTCATTTCTATTTTTATAATTATATATTTTTATTTTTTAATTGTTAAAGTGACTCATCTTTATTTTTTTCTTTATTTTTTTCTTCTTTCATATTGTATTCTATTTTGGAGGTCAGGCCTAGCCCCCTCCCTTCTGTACCATTTTGATTTTAAATTAATAAACTGGTAGAGGTCTATACCAAACCCCCCACCATTAAGGTGGCTTCATATTAATAAATTTCTTTATTCATAATAATTTTTAATTTATCAAAAAAAATATTTTTTATAAAAATTTTTTTATCGAGTGGCCGTGCAAGGCATGGCCCAAATGGCACGGCACGACACAGGCCCATGTGGGCCTAGGCCATGCCATGCCAGTCCGACGGGCCGACCGAGGCCCATCATGGGCCTTACCGTGATGGGCCAGTGAAAAAATTTTTTTGAGCCCGGTATGGCACGGTTTACTGGGCCGTGCCGTCTTGTGGGCGGCACGGCCCAATGCCTACCTCTAGGTACAAACATCATAGAATAATATATATATATATATATATATATATATACCATCATTATTCTATTTTTAATATAAATAATTTAATATATATTAAAAAATAAAAATTTATTAAGCAAATATGCATAATACTTTATCAATTATCGTACAAAGCTTGTATTCAAAATAATCTTATTTCTTACCGTGTCTCAATCTTCATCATCTACCCTTATATTTTAATTAAAAATAATTTTTATTAGATGAACATTTTTTAAGAATTTTCCTTTTTCTCTCGTTCTTAGCGAAAAGACATTTGTTCTCAAAACCGTGATGGAGCGAATGGATTCTGATGTGGCTGATCCGACGTTGTTAGAGTTAACGATGAAGATGACTAACGGAGCCCCCACCTTGGACTTTCGCCTCGGCTTCGGACGGCCTCAGCCTCGGACCTCCGCCCTGGCCTCGGATGGCCTAGGCCTCGGACCTCCGCCTCAGCCTCTGTCCTGGGCCTGGCGACCCGCCACCTCGAGCTACCTAACACACCCACGTTGCCCACCACTCGACAGCAACAGCGCATGGCCATACCCTGTAACGGCGCATACCTGACACGACTAGGCCCACCTGCCACCTGTGGTGCCGCGCTTGGCAGGTGGCCGGCAGGGTGAGGCACCTTTGACATGCTCAGTGTCGGTTACGACCTGTTGCTGTCAGCCTAGCCTTCTATTCGCTACCAGACAACGACACCTCAAAATTAGTAACCTTCTGGAAATAGGAAAGGGGGACCTCCGAACAGGTATAAAAACTCACACTCACAATGAGGGAGGGATTCTGAACTTAAGTTCTCTAGCTCTTTATGCTAGTTTACTCTTGTCTGTTCTCAAGTTACCGACTTGAGCATCGAAGGGTCCCCACCGGAGCAACCGGCCTCGGGGACTTTCTTGTAGGAATCTTCGAGGAGGAGGATCTCCGTTCCCCGACGTTGAAGAGAGTGACTTGGCGTCAATAGATTGGCACGCCAGGAAGGGGGAAGATAAAGAATAACTTCGAACTAGTCAACGATAGCTTCTTCTCTTTCCCTGAGCTCTCAAACAAATGGTGATGACTCGTGCGCAAGAGGCCTCCACCAGCCATGCTGGGGGGCAGCACCTGGGAGTTGACTTGCCGATGGCCGGTCTCCCTGCTCCCCAGGCCAGCGTCCCTGCACCACCATCGCCACCACCGCAGCAACACCAAGAAGATCGACTCGCTGCCCTCGCCCTACAAGTTTAGTCATTGGTGGCGGCAGTCCAAGTCCTGCAGCAGCAGCCAACAGCTGTGCTGCAGCCCGGGCCACTCCCATCAGTCCCAGGGGTGGTCAGCCTAGCCAACATTCTTCTCGGGGGAGGTCCCCCGTCCGAGAAGCTTGCCACCGCCGTGCTTCGCCTAGGCCCCATCGTCGGGAAGCCTTCAAGAGACCCCGGTCACCCTCTCATCATGCCAGCGCTTTGCCCAGGCGTCGGCATGGGAGGGAGGTGGAGCGCCCTCGTGAGCATCGCCGTCACTCTTCCCCGTCTTTAGAATCTTCAAGGGAAGGGTCTTTTGATGGATGGATAGCTCGCCGGGCCAAGCGCCGGCTGGATGAATACAACCAGCAGCTGGAGGAGCTCAGCCACCGGATCACCAACCTTTCGGAGGTGGACTATGACAGCCGGCCGCCACTATCCCACCGCATCATGGAGAAGCCGATCTTGACCCGGTTCCGCCTACCTCGGTTGGACCCGTACGACAGGACCATTGATCCCCTAGACCATTTGGAGTTACAAGGTCCTCATGCAGGTCTAGGGGGCAACGGACTCTCTTCTCTGCATCGCCTTTCCTGCCACGTTGAGGAAGGCCGCCCAAGCCTGATACTACAGGTTGCCGCCGCGGAGTATCAACTCCTTCCGCCAGTTGGAGAGGGCCTTCTTGGCCCAATTTGACGCATGCCGAAAGGTACCCAGAGTGGCGAATAGTCTATTTTCTGTCCAATAGAAGGGTGGCGAGTCCATGCGGGACTACATCGCTCGATTCAAAGAAGCTGCCCTCGAGGTCTACAACCTCGAGGATTCTGTGGCCACCCTGGCCTTGAAGCGAGGACTCTGCCCCTCCCGTTTTGCGTACTCCCTCAACAAGAAGCCGCCCAGCTCCTATGCCAAACTCTTGAGCCGGGCTCAAAAGTACATCCGCGCCGACGAGGCTGACTCCTCCCGGTGTGAGGCCAATGGAGGCACCACCAAGAAGTCAACTCTTCCTGAGCCTGCTGAGGTTCATCCTGAGAGGCTCGAGCCTCCCCGCCAACCAGACAACCGACCTTGGGCTCTTGCGCCAAGGGACGGTCCATTCACCCCCTTGCTCACCCCAATATCTCACATCCTGCTTGAGATCGAGGGCGAGCCATACCTTCAGCGCCCTCCTTCGCTGAACCCGAAGACCCATCGCAACAAGAACTTGTATTGTTGCTTCCATCAGGACCACGACCATGACACCGACAACTGTCGCCAGCTGAAGAATGTGATAGAGGACCTTATCTAGCATGGCCACCTAGGAAGTTCATTCAGAGGAACAACCCAGGTGCACCTAGCCCGTCAGTGCCTCCGCCACCAATGATCGACAATGCTCCGACTGAGAAGACGGTGGCAATGATCTCCTGGGGGCAGGCGGCCCGCCCAAGAGGCCAAGGAGGGAGGAGGGGTTAGATTCTATAATTCCCTTTTTTAAAGGGACCTAGAGGGGGTGGTCAACAAAAATGATGATAGCGTCGTCGTGTCCATGACGATCGCTAACCATCCTATAAAAAGAATCTTAGTTGACAGTGGAAGCTCGGTGGATGTTTTGAGTAATGATGCCTTTGTTCGTATGAACCTGTCTCCCAACTCACTTCAGGCTATCACCACACCCTTGATGGGTTTCACCAGAGACTCTGTGAAAGTTGAGGGAGAAGTCACTCTCCCCGTCATGGCCGGGACACCACCGTGTCAAAGCACAGTTTTCATGAACTTCCTCATGGTCCTGGTGCCCCTTGCCTACAATGCCATACTTGGAAGGCCCGGACTTAACCTTTTGGATGCTGTTATTTCCACCAAAAGGCTCCTGGGGAGGTTCCCTACCAGCGAGGGAGTCGGGGAGATGTAGGGGGAGCAGAACCCACTGCCGCTTTGCTACCACATGGCCCCTAGCACGCAGGGAGTGGCACCCGTGCCTGCACCCAAACCGCTCGACCCCCGAGACTCGAAGATGAGAGGGGAGCCAAGCGAGCACATGCTGACCTTCCCTCTAGGGAATGACCCAACGAGGACGGTCCAAATTGGAGCCCTGCTCCCGGAGGAGGTACATGACCAACTCCTCGCTTTCCTGCTAGCTAACACTGATATCTACGCATGATCAGCGTCCGACATGCCAGGCATCCCGAAGGAGGTGATTACTCACCAGATCAACATCAAGCCGGAGTGCCAGCCCGTTCGGCAGAGGAAGAGGAGCTTAACCCCCGACAGACAGAAGGCCATTGATGAGGAGGTGAGCAAGCTGGTGGCTACCGACCACATTCGTGAAGTGCACTACCTGGACTGGCTAGCCAATGTCGTGATGGTCCGCAAAGCCAGTGGGAGCTGGATGATGTGCGTGGACTTCACCGACCTCAATAAGGCATGCCCTAAGGACAGCTTTCCACTACCTCAAATCGATCAGTTGATGGATGCTACATCCGGCCATGAGACCCTCAGCTTTATGGATGCTTTCTTGGGATACAATCAAATTAAGATGGACCCGGCCGATGAGGAGGCAACCTCATTTGTAACCGAGAAGGGGATATATTGCTACAAGGTGATGCCATTTGGGTTGAAGAATGTGGGGCCACCTATCAGAGGTTAATGAATAAAGTCTTTGAGGACCAGATCGGGCGCAATATGGAGGTGTACGTGGACGACATGCTGACCAAGAGTGCCCATACTGCCGACCATGTTATTGACCTCGCGAAGACCTTCGGCAATCTCCGCCGATATCAGATGAGGCTGAACCCCCGCAAGCGTGCCTTCGGGGTTACAGTGGGCAAGTTTTTGGGCTTCATGGTGATGCAGCGAGGAATTGAGGCCAACCCCAACAAAATTTGAGCCATTCTGAACATGAAGCCTCCGACTAATAAAAAGGAGGTGCAGCAGTTGATCAGGAGGGTGGTAGCATTGAGCCGTTTCTTATCTAGATCGGCAAAGAGGTGTCTGCCTTTCTTTAAGGTGTTGCGCAAGGTTAACGACTTCGAATGGACGAAGGAGTGCCAGGACACCTTCGAGGAGTTGAAGAAGTTTTTATCCACTTCGCCATTGTTGTCCAAGCCGAGGGGTGGGGAGGAGCTCTTTCTATATCTTGCAGCCTTCCCTGAGGCCATCAGCTCCGTGCTTGTTCGCATGGACATCGACGGAATGTAGAAGTCGGTCTATTACACCGGCAAAGTGCTTCACGATGCTAAGACAAGATATTCCAAGACCAAAAAGATCATATTTGCCATGATCGTCTCCGCTCAGCGCTTCCGACCCTACTTCCAAACCCATCCAATCGTGGTGCTCACGGACCAACCCCTCCAGACTATCTTGTCCTATCCTGACACCTCCGGTCGGCTGGCAAAGTGGGCCATCAAGCTGGGGAGTTCGACCTATCCATCCGCCCGAGATCTACGATGAAGTCCCAAGTGTTAGCCGATTTTCTGATTGAGTGCACCTGGGCCGAGGAGCATCCGGAGGAGTCGCACCTGGAGATGCATGTGGAGTCCCCCATGGCTAAGAAGGCGGGAGAGGAAGACTGGATCCTCCATGTTGATGGTGCGTCGAATTCCCAAGGGAGTGGGGCTGGACTCATTCTTGCGAGCCCCGAGGGGAAGGTGATGGAGTATGCCCTCCGATTTCTTTTTTCCGCCACCAACAACCAAGCGGAGTATGAAGCCTTACTAGCGGGGATGAAGCTGGCTAAGGAGCTCGATGCGAGGCGTTTGAGGGCCTTCACAGACTCTCAGCTTGTTTCTGGGCAAGTCGTTGGGGAGTATGACTCTAGAGACCCAATCATGTCCCATTACTTGAGCAGGGTGCAGTCTCAGGCCTCTTAGTTTGTCTACTTCCGCGTTAGCTACATTCCCCAGAGGGAGAATGCTAGGGCCGACGCATTGTCCCGCTTGGCCACCTCGGCCAATGGGACTTTGGGGAGAACATACGTGGAGCATCTGCCGACCCCAAGCATTGAAGCCGCAGAAGAGGCTCTGCCGATCGAGCAGGAGCCCTCTTGGATGGATACTTACATCTAGTACCTGACCGATGGTGCCCTCCCTGAAGACCCAGCTGAGGCAAGACTGCTCAGGCGGTGGGCCCCGAAGTTTCTAATGATAGACAGAAAGCTCTACCGAAGGTCATTCTCATACCCGGTCCTTAAATGTCGGCCCCACAGAAGCTGATTACATCCTGCGAGAAATCCATGAAGGTATATGCAGAAGTCATCTGGGGGGCAGAGCACTGGCATACAAAGCCCTACGGCAAGTGTACTACTGGTTGATCATGAGAGAGGATGCTGCCGAGCTCATCAAGAGGTTTGACAGTTGTCAGTGTCATGCTAACGTTCAGTGACAGCCGACGTCTCAGCTAAGCCCCCTGGCGGTACCTTGGCCCTTCGCTCAGTGGGGTATGGACATCCTGGGACGTTCCCTCCAGCCTCCGATCAGCGCAAATTCCTGCTGGTAGCTGTCGACCACTTCACTAAGTGGATCGAGGCCGAGGCATTCGCTAAGATCACCAAGGGCAAGGTGAGATCCTTTTTCTGGAAGTCTATAATATGCCAGTTCGGGCTACCGCATACCCTCGTCACCGACAACGGCCGATAGTTTGACAATGCATCCTTCAGAGGATTCTGCACCGAGTTGGGTATTCATCAGCGGTTTACCTCAGTCGGACAACCTCAGACCAACGGTGCAGCTGAGGTGACCAACCGCATCATTCTCCAAGGACTTAGAGCACGGCTGGACGACTTCAAAGGAAGGTGGGTGGAAGAGCTCCCCAATGTGCTATGGGCATACCACATAACACCGTGAGCCCCTACTGGTGAAACTCCATTCAGCCTTGTCTTCGGGTCTGAAGCTGTCATTCATGTGGAGATAGGCACCCCGAGCCCCCGGACGGAGTCATATAGCGAGGAGGACAACCAAAATCAGTTGCGGGCCAACCTCGACTTAGTGGAAGAACAACGGGACCGAGTGCGACTCCGGATGGAAGCCTATTGACAGCGAACGACCAGGTATTACAATGCCCGTGTCCGCCCAAAGAAATTATTACTGGGGGACTTGGTCCTCCGATGGGCCGAAGTTTCAAAGCTGACGGAAGGAGGCAAGCTGTCGCCAAATTGGGAAGGACCCTATCGAGTCACCGAGGTACTCCTTCACGGAGCGTACAGAATTGAAGGACTAGATGGAAAACCGCTCCCATGGACATAGAACGCCGACAACCTCCGTCGGTATTATTAGTAATGTACTCTTTCTTTACATTAAGCTACACACTTGCATTCTTTCGGGCTCTCACCCCACACTCTATATTAATAAACATGTGTTCAAGTAACCCAACTTTTCAGCAAAAAGTCTGAGGCCAGCTCGGCACTTCAAGACCAATGTACCATTGGCACCGAAGACCGGTGTACCATCGGCTCTAAAAAGCTCGAGGCTAGCTCGGCACTTCAAGACCAATGTATCATTGGCACCGAAGACCGGTGTACCATCGGCTCCAAAAAGCCCGAGGCCAGCTCGGCACTTCAAGTCCAATGTATCATTGGCATCGAAGATCGGTGTACCACCGACTCCAAAAAGCCTAAGGCCAGCTTGGTACTTCAAGACCAATGTACCATTGGCACCGAAGACCAGTGTACCAACGGCTCCAAAAAGCCCGAGGCCAGCTCAGCACTTCAAGACCAATGTACTATTGGCACCGAAGACTAGTGTACCATCGGCTCCAAAGAGCCCGAGGTCAGCTCGACACTTCAAGACCAATGTACCATTGGCACCGAAGACCGATGTACCACCAGCTCCAAAAAGCCTGAGGCTAGCTCGGCACTTCAAGACAATGTACCATTGGCACTGAAGACCGATGTACCATCGGCTCCAAAAAGTCTGAGGCCAGCTCAGCACTTCAAGACCAATGTACCATTGGCACCGAAGACCGGTGTACCACCGGCTCCAAAAAGCCTAAGGCCAGCTTGGCACTTCCAGACCAATGTACCATTGGCACCGAAAACCGGTGTACCACTAGCTCCAAGAAGCCCGAGTCCACCTCGGCAATCCAAGGCTGATGTTTCATCGGTGCTCAGAAGCCCGAGTCCACCTCGGCATTTCAAGGCTGATGTTCCATCAATGCTCAGAAGCCCGAGTTAACCTCAGCATTCCAAGGCCGATATCCCATCAAAACTTGGTGGCCCGAGGCGGACTTAACCTCGAGTTTGACTTCAGCCCTCCCGGGAGTCCGGCCCTACGTGGTAGCTAAGTCAAAGTCGCTCGTGGTAAGCGGGCAGACACTACCCCTTAGTGCTAATGCATCCCCTAGGGGTCCCACGTCGGCGAGCTGAGGACTTAAACGCAACGCATTTCAAATAGCTGAAGATATTTTCATTGATCAATGTGTTTACAAAATGCCGACTAGGTCGGACTTTGTACAAAAATTTAAAGAAAAGTACAAGTTCACGGGCCAGCCGCCACGGGCTCATCGTTGGATGAGGCCACCTCAGACATGCGGTTTGGCTCGACCTCCAAAGCCTAAGGGAAATTCAAGTCCCGAGCCACTTTTTCCTTCCCGCATTAAAACCCCTGGAGATAGGCGTCCACTGAGGTCTCGGCCAGCTCGTCTGCAAAGCGCTCAGACACCCTAAACTCTTCCACGACCCTTGTAACCCTAGCCTCAGCGGCGGCCTCCACCTCTTGGACCTTAGCCTCCCTCTCTGCAGCTAGGGCGGCTGCCTCCCTCTCCTTCTCTTTAGCATGCTCCGCCCTCTCCTCGGCGCGCTCTGCCCTGGCCTCGGCTGCCCGGATGGCCGAGTCCAGTTCGGCGATGTGGATATTGCGGGCCTCAACGAGACTCTCGGCCTCCCCGAGCTGGTTCAGCGCCGCCCGGGCTCGGTTGGCCTCAACCCCCGCCCGCCTGGTGGCCTCAGCTATCTCGGCGGCTCGGTCGGTCCTCGCCGCCTCCAGGGCCCTCTCGGCCGCTTCGGCCTGAGCCTGGGCCTCCTCGGCGTCCAGCCGAGCCTGACGGATGATGGCCTTTCCTTTATTGATGACCTCCCTCGTGGCCACCAAGGAGTTTGCTGACTGCATTTAGAGCGTGTCAGTGCTCAGTCAGTCAAGTGTTCAAAGGTAGGGAGTCACAGGATAGCTTACCCAGACAAGAGCCACGAAGGCCTCCCAGAAGAATGTAGCTGCTCCAAGGTGACTGAGCTCCTCCTGGATCTCAGACATAATTATTTGGGAGATGAGCCACTCTGCCCAGCGCCCATTGTTAATGATGGAGTCCCAAGGTGGCATCGGCCTGACTCCGCTCCCCTCAGCAGTCTCGGCAGGCTCGGGCTCAGCGCACGGGGGGCTGCCCGCCTGTTGGCCCAGATAGCAACCCAAGAGGGGGGGTGAATTAGGTTCTTTAAAAAATTTAACACTTTAAAACTATGTGCTCTGATATGAAAGTGTTTGAGTGCAATATGTTAAGCATAAATAAATGAGACAGAGAGAGAGAGACAAAGCACGATAAACACACAGATTTTATAGTGGTTCGATGTATTCAACACCTACGTCCACTCCCAAGCAGCACTTGGGTCCACACTATAATCCACTTGATTACAGTCGAGTTGTTTTACAAGCTCACAACTCTAACTTGTTATTTTCTCGGGGTCACAATGAACCCAGCTAGTTTTCACAGGCTCACCAGCATAAAACCTAACCACAAGCTATCCTTAGCCTGTCCCGAGGTATACTACCTCCACTAATTCAATCCCCTGATTGAATTAGGCAAACTATAAATCAATTAAGAATTTATAACAATAATAGCTCTTTAATTGAGAAAATAAGCAATATAAGTAAATGAAAATAGAAAAGCCTGATTTCTGAAGCAACGTAGGGCTTGAGCTTTTCTTCTTTTCTTCTCTTCTTCTTCTCTTTTGAATTGAATGGAAGTAGAGAACTTGAAGAGATTTTGGTGAAGAAATGGCTGAACATTTTAGGGATTTTCTCCTTCTTTTTCAAAACTAAGGAAATCCCTTGAAATATCTCTTTTGGCGCCTTTGGATTCCTCTTCTAACTCTCAATAGTGAATATGCTTTGGCTCAAAAGATTTATTGAAGTGGGATTTTTGATTTCTCTTTCTTTCTTTTTGTTTCTCTGTTTTCCTGTTCTTTTTTATTTCAAATGGCTCAATTTCTTTTTATAGACATTCCAATCCACGAGTAGGTGAGAAATAGCCATTGGAGTTGTCCTTGGATGATCCTTACCAAAAGAAAATAGATCCGTTAGAGGTTAGGTAAGAAAAATATATCCGTTGAAAACTTGAAATTCTGTTTCTGACATGGAGGGGTCGACTCCAGGTCTTCAGGTGTCGGCTCCACTAGTGTCCAAAAACATCACTCTCTGTAACTGGTCTGGAGTCGGCTCCACACTCTGCAGGTGTCGACTCTAATTTTTCATGTGTCGGCTCCAAAATTTAGGTGTCGGCTCCGAAGCGTGCCAAAAATCAACACTGTTCTGATACTCTCTGGAGTCGGCTCCGAGGATTTAGGGTGTCGGCTCCAAGTTCTGAACTTACATAGATTCCATTTAAATTCAACTTGAAACTAATTTTCTAAGTAGTATATAGATGAATAACCAATCTCAATTCCTGAAACACTTATCAAATTTATTAGAAACATAAGAAATATACTCATGGCTTTTGTTAATCATCAAAATCAATAATTGGGTCAATAATCTCTCCATTTTTGATGATGACAAAAACATTGAGTATATGCTTGATTAATCAATGAAAATTTCAATACATAGAAAAGTTTTCATAGTTAATCTCCCCTGAATGAGGTAGCTCCCCCTATGATACTCAAATTAACATCTTTTCTACTTATCATTAAATCTCATGTAATTAAGTTCATGCTTGATACCAATTAACTAATGAGATTCATTCAATGTATATGTAATTATCTTTTCTTCCCTTTTTACATTCAATTATAACTTTTATGCATATACAAATATCATTTATTTCTTCCCCTTTTTTGTAATCAACAAAAAGGTTAAGAAGATGTAAATATGGTTAAGATCAATGTATTAAAGATTAAGTGAATTAAAATTCAATTCAATCACTCAATAACAAAGTTCAACTTTAGTAAATATGATTTTCATTAAAGTATCAAAACATTACATCATGAGTGCTTTCATACATCATTGAACAAAAAGTTACTTTAATTACATCAAAACATCAAAACATATTAAACTTAAACATCAACTTTTAATAACATCAAAAGATTTAAACTAAACTTTAGTACATCAAAAGCAAACTTTCATTACAACATAATAAAAAATACAGAATTTAATGATTTCTAAGAACTCTTTGTAAATCTTCCATAATTTTGCCCATTCCTTCACTTTAAGTTCTGATAAATTCGTTCAGTCTTCTATCAAAGAATGCAGATGTAGTTACAATTTTCTCTTGAAGCTCTACATTGCATCTAGAATAAGTCTCGGAATCTCCTCCAAATTCTTTAAGTTCCTCAAATATGTTCTTGAGATCATTCCTTAAAGATTCTGAAGAAGAACCAAGGGTGGCCTCAATCGTGCTTACTCTTTCATCTAAGGAATAGAATAACTCTCTCAAGCTCATAAGACTGTTGTCTATCTCAGTCTTCATCTCTTCTTTATGATTAACAAACAGTCCTTTAAGTTGCTCTAATTGGATAGCAGAAAAGCCAGTAGAACTGTAAGAAAAAGGTGCAGAATCAGGTACAACAGCAGGTGCAGGAGCTGGGGTCGCCCGGAGTGCCTCCCGGGGTACTGAACAACTCGGTGCAGGTGAGTGATGCCTATCTGAGGGTCCTACCTCGGAATGTCCATGGACCAAAGAGTCAACTCCAGTAGCTCTCAACTCATCCTGTCCTTTTCTTAACCAAATACCCTTTACTTTCTTAAAACCCATCCGGTGCAAAGTAGCAGAATTGTAATAGTCAGTGTGCCGAAGTCTCTTCAGGGGCTCATTTTCCAGAATGCTAACTCCTTGGCTTCGAAATACTCTTGTCAAAACCATGCCATAAGGAAGTGTAGCTCTCTTCCTGCTGCCAGCCTCTGCCATATATCCAATAATCATTCATGGTAGATTAAGAGGCTGCCCCGTGATCACACTATCATAACAACAATGTTTCGCTCCGAGACATACTCAAAACGTCCAGTTTTAGGAAATAAGATCCGGCTACAAATATTGTGAAGCAATCTAAGCTCCAGGGGTAGCTGATTGGCACTCACTTCCTCAAAATCAGTCATCTCCCTGCCAAGTAATCTCGAAAGTGCTACACCTCTCTCACTGTGTGCACTTGCTATCAAACCAATAGCAGGGATTTCTAATAAATTCCCTAAAATTTCATATGTTAAATGAATTTGGGTGCCTCTGACTGAGCTAATAAGCCCACCATCTCCTCTAGACAAATTGTTATAAAATTCCTTTACTAGACTTGGGTAGGTTGGAATATCTAATGAGCAAATACGTTCCCAACCCATTTACTTTAACTGTCTTCCTGATGAAAAACCCTCTGAATCAAAAAAGTCAAAATCTACTTTCCTACCAGTTGTAATGATCTTTCCTACTAATAAATCAACTTGAGGGGATGAGGGAGAGGGATTCACACTTTGGGTTGAAGAAGAGGAGGTTGAAGATGAACTGGGCGATGGTTAGCGAGCCGGACGCCTCGCAGTCCTTCTTCCGGTTGTAATGGGCGCTCCAAACGATGATCCACAGCGCTTTGGTGTGATTGGAAGCAAGGGGATGGTAGATTTGAAGGATTCGGAGGTTTGAGTGAAGTGGGGAAGGATTTGGAGATGATTTGAGAAATTTAAAAAATGAGATGTGTCGACTCTGTCCTAAAATAATCAAATTGGGTCCACCAGGTGTCGACTCCCGCAAAGCGAGGTGTCGACTCCAACTCGCCAAAACAGTCCGCTCGAAATGGAGTCGGCTCCGCAAAGCTAGGTGTCGGCTCCCAGAAACACAGGTAGAGCAACACAAACAGGTGTCGACTCCACCAACTATGGTGTCAACTCCAAGAAAGTTTCAGTGAAAAAATGAAGGTTTCAAATGATCCGAAACTTGTCAAAAAGGTTATCAAAATTTGAATAGATCAAGGGATTTATGTTTCTAGATAAGTTTTCCTTAGAACAATGAGAAAATTTTTTAAGAAAAGTGATTTAAATCTAGATAATTGATCCTTGGAGGTTTAGACTATTCAAAAGGATTACAAATTCCTAATTCACCTCTAAGATAGCAAAATCTTTCTTCACTAAGGGGTTTTGTAAATATGTCAGCTAATTGTTCATCAGTACAAACATAATCAAGACAAATGTCACCATTAGCTACATGTTCTCTAATAAAATGATATCTAATTTCAATATGTTTAGTTCTTGAATGTTGTATAGATTTTTAGTTAAATTGATTGCACTTGTGTTATCACATCTAATAGGAGTTTTATCAAGTGTTATGCCATAATCTTCAAGTTGTCGCTTAATCCAAAGGATTTGAGCACAGCAACTTCTAGCTGCAACATATTTTGCTTCAGCAGTAGATAATGCAACCGAATTTTGCTTTTTGCTAAACCATGAGATTAAGTTACTTCCTAAAAATTGACATGCACCACTTGTACTTTTTCTATCTAGCTTACATCCAGCATAATCAGAATCAAATAAGCAATCAAATTTAATGTTGAGTCTCTAGAATACCATAATCCTACTTTTTAGTTCCATTTAGATATCTTAGTATTCTTTTTACAGCAATTAAATGAGATTCTTTAGGTTCAGATTGAAATCTAGCACATAGACAAACATCAAACATGATATCAGGTCTACTTGCAGTTAAGTAAAGTAGAGATCCGATTATACCTCTATAATGCTTTTGATCAACTTTCTTACCATCTTCATCTTTGTCTAATTTGCATGAGGGACTAATAGGTGTTCCAAGGGGTTTGATTGATTCCATTCCAAACTTCTTGAGAATTTCCTTTGTGTACTTTGTTTGGTTTATGAAAATTCCCTCTTTACTTTGGTTGATTTGAAGTCCTAGGAAGAAATTGAATTCTCCAATCATGCTCATCTCGAATTCACCCTGCATTAACTTAGCAAATTCTTGACACAAAAGATTGTTAGTAACACCGAATACAATATCATCTACATAGATTTGTACTACCAATAAATCTTTATCTTTTCTTTTCAAAAATAAGGTTTTATCAACATTTTCTCTAGAAAAATTATTTTCAATTAGAAATTTGCTTAACCTATCATACCAAGCTCTAGGTGCTTGTTTTAAACCATATAGTGCTTTGTGTAATTTAAAAATATGATTTGGAAATTCATGATCTTCAAAACCTAGGGGTTGTTCTACATAAACTTTCTCATTTATAAAACCATTTAAAAATGCACTTTTAACATCTATTTGAAATAAATTGATATTCATATGACATGCAATTGCAAGAAATAGCCTAATTGCTTCTAATCTAGCTACAGGTGCAAAGGTTTTATCAAAATCAATTCCTTCTTCTTGATTATATCCTTTTACAACTAATCTAGCTTTATTTCTAATTACTATGCCATTTTTATCTAATTTATTTCTAAATACCCATTTAGATCCTATAACTGAGTGACCTTTAGGTCTATCAACTAAGGACAATACATTATTCCTAGTAAATTGATTTAGTTCTTCTTGCATAGCTAGCATCCAGTTACTATCTTTTTCAGCTTCTTCAATACTTTTAGCTTCAATTTGAGATACAAATGCAAGATGATTATTGATATTTCTCATAAATGATCTAATTCTTACTTCTTGAGATGGATCACCTATAATCAATTCCTTTGGATGTCCATAGGCATATCTCTAACTCTAGGAAGATCTACCTCATTATGATTAGTATCAATAACATCAACTCTAGGTGTATTATTATCTTTAGCTTCTTGTTCATGGTCTGAAGATACATCTATATTTAATTTTTTAATATCTCTCTCTAGCAAATTTGTATCTTTCTCATCATCAATCTTTTCAGAACTTGATGCTAAAGATTCATTAAAAACTACATGAATAGATTCTTCTACAATTAAGTTTTTCTTGTTAAATACCCTATAGGCCTTACTAGTTGTTGAATATCCTAAAAATATGCCTTCATCAGATTTTATATCAAAATTTTTAAGATTATCTTTACCATTATTATGAATGAAACATTTACAACCAAATGCATGAAAGTAACTAATATTAGGTTTCCTATCATGCCATAATTCATACGAAGTTTTCTTAAGGATTGGCCTAATTAAAGCTCTATTAAGGATATAACATATTGTGTTTATAGCTTTCACCCAAAAGTACTTTGGGAGTTGGCTTTCACATAGCATGATACGGGCCATATTTTTTAATGTTCTATTCTTTCTTTTTACAACTCCATTTTGTTGTGGTGTTCTAGGTATAGAAAAATTATGATAATGCCATGTTCATTGTAGAAATTTTCAAATAAATGATTTTCAAATTCTGTTCCATGATCACTTCTAAGAGACACTATGGTGTTATTTTTCTCATTAGTGACTTTCTTGAAGAATTTCATGAATGTAGGGAAAGTCTCATCCTTATGAGCTAAAAACAATACCCAAGTGAATCTAGAATAATCATCTACTATCATAAGACCATATTTCTTTCCTCCTAGATTAGTGGTTCTAGTAGGTCCAAAAAGATCTATGTGAAGTAGCTCTAGTGGCCTAGAAGTAAAAATAATATTTTTAGATTTGAAAGAGTTTCTAGTTTGTTTTTCAAATTGACATGCATCACAAATTCTATTATTTTAAAATCTAGTTTTGGAAGACCTTTAACTAAATCCATTCTAATTAATTTTGAAATTAGGTATGTGCTTGCGTGACCTAATCTATGATGCCATAGCCATCCAATCTCATTCACATTAGCATTATCAGCAACTAGGCAATGATTACTAGTAGACAGATTGCCTAAATCAATTAAGTATACATTGCCATTTCTATTACCAACAAATATAATACTATTGTCTATGGGATTAGAAACAGTGCAAATGGAAGCTTCAAATGAAACTTTGAAACCTTTATCATACAATTGGCTAATGCTAATCAAATTATGCTTTAAACCATCAACATATAAAACATTCTCAATAAAAGTGGAAGGAGTTATTCGAATTTTACCAAGGCCCATAATTTGACCTTTACCATTGTCTCCAAATGTAACAATTCCTCCTCTTTTATCTTCAAGGATGATGAATTGCTCCTTGTCACCGTCATGTGCCTTGAGCAGCCGCTATCAAGATACCACTTTCATTTTGATCTTTTGGCCGCAAGACACTCCTGCAAGATGATCAAATCTTATGTTTAGGTACCCAAGCTTTCTTGGGTCCTTCATGGTTAGTAGCAATAAAGATTGTTCCTTTCGGAACCCATATTTTCTTTCCTTTAACACTTAAATTCATATTAATTTTTCTATAGTTGCATTCATAAGCTTTATGTCCTTTTTTGTTACAGCAATAACATAAAACTGTAGGGAGAAATAGTCTCCGAGGCATGCATATTTTTAAAAATTGATAACTATTATCATTGCGGAAATTAAAAGATTACATATTAATCTATCTAATATGCATCAAGATCATATCTTTGCCTATATATTCAGGGTCGTTTGATCTAAAATATGCATATAAAAACATCAAGATCATATCTTGATCTTCAAGATGACTAGTCACACTATTATCTTGAAGCCTGCCTTAAGATCTAGGGATCAAATCACTTACCTTAAGAACAGTAGGTAAATCCTTATTGCTCTGCAGCCGTTCAATCATCCGGCCTCTAGTATCGTCCACGCGAAGCCCCGAATGATCAGATTTCCCGGAGTGCTAGCTCGCGGAAAAATAGCTTTGCTGATCTTGAATCCTCTCACTTGAATCTTCCTCCAAGATCCACCAGGCTTCCGCTAACACCAGAATCACCAGGATTTTCTATTCTAACATTTTAGAATTACAATCCACGACAATTTAGAATTACAATCCACGACAAATCGTGTATTGTTGTTCTATTTTTTGTTGTGTGTTCTCTGGTGAGGGAATGCCCTCTATTTATAGTCTAGATTTAGCCTTGACATTTAATTCTGACATTTAAGAATCCGTCGTTTTGCAAAAGCGAAGAGACGCCGAAGGCGCAGCGCTTGGTTTAATTCCGATGTTCAGAGAAAACCAAGGAGTGGCGGCGTTTGGTTTAGTTCCGTTGTTCGGAGAAAACCAAAGAAACGAGGGATAAATCCGACGTTCGGTAAATAAATGTCATGCATTAAATTCTATCTCATGAGATGAGATTTTATCCATCTCATCATATGAGATCCATATTCGAGAGGTTTGGGTTCTGATCTGAATTTATTTGACTTAACCCACATAGATCATGGTCCAAGCCCAAATCAAATTTGGCTAGTCCTGAATCTATTTAAATTCAAATCAAGTCTAATTTCAAATCAATATTTGAAATTGACTTGTCCTTCTAATAGACTTAAACCAAATTGAATCTTATTCAATTGTACTTAACCTAATTGAGATAATTCAATCAATCAAATTGATTAATTAAATCATATACGATTCTCAATCGTTGATCAGCAAATAGATCATCCTAGGAAACTTCTATGCATGTGACTCTCTAGGTTCGAACCTAAGCCGGTAGCATAGAAACAACTTTCTATACTAATCGATGTGCCCATCTAGCAATGGAACCCGACGTCCGGATAGGTCGAAGAGTTACTGAGCAAACTCCAAGAACCCTAAGAAACAGTTACCGTATAATTCATCCTCTTGACCACAAATGCTAAGGATGGCTTAAGAGCCTGTCAACTCTAAATAGCAAATCCATAAAGTGATTTCAACTTTAGTGATCATGTGACTTTCACATGAAGTGCCTTGGCCAAGGTTTTGCTAAATTGAAACACAAGCATTTCTCCTTTTAATGGGATAGGTCAAATTCCATCTTGATCCACAACTGACTACCACAAGTACTTGACTGTACCCATTAACCTTTTGTAGCTGGATTAGAAATCCAGGTGGTTCGGTACCTAAGTACAATGAGTTGCTTGTAAGCCACTGGTTGTGATCTTTAGGTCTAAAGGATACTTATACCTATATCTTCTCGGATTAACTCTTGACAACAGAATATCCAAAAATGAGTCATGTTCGATGAAATGTACTCCTACACTTTCACCTGTATGTCATACCAGTATCTCTACACTCCTTGGTTAAGAGGATAACCAACAAATATGATATACAACGTCCTATAATTGATAGTACTATGGCCCTATCATAGTATATCATTTGGTCGTGAACTCTTTTAAGGACCTTCTAAGATAAATCCTCCTTTATCGTGAGGAAGATCCTAAGGGCTTCATTACTTTCAGAAGTATTAAGAAGATGTTCTTGTAATGAATAAACTGCCAAATAACTTTTATTAATATATCAATTTATATACAATTTATATCAGCACAATCATCAAATGATTGGCTTTAGGATACAATTCCCAACAGAAATATCATTTTTATCTTGTTTCTTTATAAAGAAATTTTTAACAAACTTTTATTTCTTGTTAGGCCTATAACCTAATCCAGCTTTATCAAATACAGCTCTTTGATTACTTAATAGCAAATTAAGTTTTTTAAAACTATATGTAAATTTATCAACTATAATTTTATTTTTATCAACTTCTTTCTTTAAGCTAAGGTTTTCACTTGATATCAATTCTTTTTCTATTATCAAATTTTCATTTTCAGATTTCAGTTCTTCAACTTCATGAGTTAGTTTATCCTTTTCTTTGACAAGATTTAAATTATCATTTTTCAAATATTTGCTTTTCTTTTTCAAGACTTTAAAATCACTAACTAATTCGTTAAATGCATCAAACAATTCATCAAAGGTAAAGTCATGAGTTTCGGTACTTACCTCATCGTCATTTGCCATAAAGCAAATGTTTGCAACTTTCTTTTGTTCCTCCTCGGAAGAGGATTCTTCACTATCACTCCATGTTGCAACATATGCCTTCTTCTTCTTTTTATACCCCTTTTTCAATTGAGGACATTCATATCGGAAATGTCCCGGCTTCTTACATTCATAGCAAGTCAAGGATTCTTTTTCTTTTTCTTTTCTCCTTCTCTTTTTCCCTTTCACCTTCCATCTTAATTCCAGATTTCTTTCTATGGAAGGGTCTCCTTCTTTGCATGAATTTCTTGAACTTTCTAGCAAGGAGAGCTGTCTCATCATCATCATCTTCATCCTCACTGCTGCTTTTCTCAATTTCTACAACCTTAAGAGCAATAGTTCTCTTTTTTCTTGACGTCTTCCTCTATATGCTGCTTCATTATTAATTCATGGGTCATCAATGATCCAAGTAGCTCCTCCAAAGGTAAGGCATTGAGGTCCTTGGCTTCTTAGATAGCAGTCACCTTAGCTTTCCACGACCTTGGAAGAGACCTAAAAATTTTACGAACCAATTCAGAATTAGTATAGTCTTGCCAAGACTCTTTAAACCATTTACAATATCAGTAAATCTAGTGTACATGCATGTGATAGTTTCATTTTGTTCCATGCTAAACAATTCATATTTGTGCACTAAGATATTAATTTTAGATTCTTTAACTTGATTTGTACCCTCATGGGTAACCTTTAACCTATCCCATATTTCTTTTGCGTAATTACATGTAAAATATAATTAAATTTATTTGCATCTAAGGAACAATACAAAACATTCATGGCTTTAGCATTAAGATGAGCCATTTTTCTATCATTATCATTCCAATCCCTTTCGGGCTTAGGAACAATAGAACCATCAACTATGTGTGTGGGTGTGCTTGGTCCATTCATTATGACACTCCACAATTCATAATCTAAAGCTTAAATGAATATCCTCATTCTTGCTTTCCAATATGAATAGTTGGTGCCACTGAACAAAGGTGAAATATTAGTGGATTGACCTTCTAAAAAAGATGATCCAACTTGAGCTGCCATTTGGATCTTTGACTCTTGATTGTGTAATCAAGCCGAAATGAGCACAAGCTCTAATACCAATTGTTAGCCCAGATAGCAACCCAAGAGGGGGGGTGAATTGGGTTCTTTAAAAATTTAACACTTTAAAACTATGTGCTCTGATATGAAAGTGTTTGAGTGCAATATGCTAAGCACAAATAAATGAGATAGAGAGAGAGAGAGACAAAGCATGGCAAACACAAAGATTTTATAGTAGTTCGGTGTATCCAACACTTACGTCCACTCTCAAGCAGCACTTGGGTCCACACTATAATCCACTTGATTACAGACGAGTTGTTTTACAAGCTCACAACTCTAAATTGTTGTTTTCCTGGGGTCACAACGAACCCAGCTGGTTTTCACAGGCTCACCAGCATAAAACCTAACCACAAGCTATCCTTAGCCTATTCCGAGGTATACTACCTCCACTAATTAATCCTCTGATCGAATTAGGCAAACTATAAATAAATTAAGAATTTATAACAATAACAGCTCCTTAATTGAGAAAATGAGTAATATAAGTAAATGAAAATAGAAAAGCCTGATTTCTGAAGCAATGTAGGACTTGAGCTTTTTTTCTTTTCTTCTCTTCTTCTTCTCTTTTGAATTGAATGGAAGTAGAGCACTTGAAGAGATTTTGGTGAAGAAACGGCTGAAGATTTTAGGGCTTTTCTCCTTCTTTTTCAAAACTGAGGAAATCCCTTGAAATATCTCTTTTGGCGCCTTTGGATTCCTCTTCTAACTCTCAATAGTGAATAGGCTTTGGCTCAAAAGATTTCTTGAAGTAGGATTTTTGATTTCTCTTTCTTTCTCTTCGTTTCTCTGTTTTTCCGTTCTTTTTTTATTTCAAATGGCTCAATCCCTTTTTATAGACATTCCAATCCACGAGTAGGTGAGAAATAGCCGTTGGAGTTGTCCTTGGATGATCCTTACCAAAAGAAAATAGATCCATTAGAGGTTTGGTAAGAAAAATATATCCATTGAAAACTTGAAATTTCGTTTTTGACGTGGAGGGGTCGACTCCAGGTCTTCAGGTATCGGCTTCAAATCGGGATCCTAAAAATAGTAATAAACAGTCCATCAAGGTGTCGGCTCCAAGATTTTGAAGTATCGGCTCGGCGAGATCTGGAGTTGGCTCCAACTTTCTGAGGGTGTCGGCTCCACCAGTGTCCAAAAACATCACTCTCTATAACCGATCTGGAGTTGACTCCACACTCTGCAGGTGTCGACTCTAATTTTTCATATGTCGGCTCCAGAAATTTAGGTGTCGGCTCCGAAGCGTACCAAAAATCAACACTGTTCCGATACTCTTTGGAGTCGGCTCCAAGTTCTGAACTTACATAGATTCCATTTAAATTCAACTTGAAACTGATTTTCTAAGTAGCATATAGATGAATAACCAATCTTAATTCCTGAAACACTTATCGAATTTATTAGAAACATAAGAAATATACTCATGGCTTTTGTTAATCATCAAAATCAATAATTGGGTCAACACCGCCAGCATCTCCTCTGGGGGCGGGCTCGCTGTTGTTGGTGGCCCCTCCCCCCAGCTTTGTTCTGCCTCTACCAGGATTGGCTCGGTAGGGACTGGGGGCTCCACCGCCAGTGCCCTTTCCATTCTCACCCCCTCTGGGGGGGTGTCTGCCATTAGATCCACCTTCGGTGCGGCCGAAGGCACTTGCTGCTCGGGTGGCAGGGAGACTCGCGCTACTGGGTGCCTGGAGGCTGGGGCCTACTGCCCCTCGCTCGACCCCTCTAGGGCCCTCTTCCTCTTTGCGGCGGCCCTCTTGAGTTTGAGGGTCGGGAGCTTCATCACTGCGCAGCATCGGTCAGAGTTAGTTCAAAAAAAAAGGGGGAGAGAAGAGAAGGAATTTTGGTTAAGTGTGGGGATGGCTGCTACTCACCACTTCGGGTGGAGACCCCCGCAAGTCGGAGATTGCCCTTCGATAGAAGCTGGTTACACCTGGGGACGTCAGCCGTTAACAGCTGCCCCAGTGCTTCCCTGTCCCTCGGGAGTACGGTTGAGTTTGCGTTGGGCCTAAGGTCTGGGTCCCCCCACCCGGACTTAACCCCCTCGATGTCAGCAAAGAAAAATCGAGATTTTCATCCCTCAACAGAGGAGGGGAGGTGTAGTTTGAGGACTCGGCCGGGTCGGGGCTGAAATAACCACCAACCCGCCTGCTGCCGGAAGGTGTAAAAGCATCGAAAAAAGGAAAGTCTGGGAGTAACGCAGTGGAAGTGGCAGAGGACAATGAAGGCACAGATGGTTCGGAGGGAGTTCGAGACAAGCTGAGTAGGAGTCAGAGAGTAATAGTCAAGGAGGTTGATAAAAAAAGGGTGAAAAGGCAGACGAAGGCCCAACCTCAGGGTAATCTCGTATAGGGCTATCCTACCAGGATGGGAGGACACTACCCTATCGTCTGGGGTCGGGATGAAGAGCCCTATTTCTCTAGGAATCTGGTAATGGGCCCTTATGTTGGCCAAGTCTTGGCCCGTTACTATGGACGCGGTCCCCATCGGGGATTCCGCCCCCACCCTCGTTGAGGTGCCGACGGCCATCGGACGACTCCTCGCTGGAGCCCTGCCGGCAGCTCACCGTTGGATGATAGGAATGTGGTCCTCCTGATCGAAGGAGGACCCCGAAGGAGCGAGAGACGGAAAGGCACAAAGCCTCGAGGATGAGATTTGATCTTTAGGGGAGGCAGAAGATGACCAGGAAGGGGAAGAAGCCATGGCAGGGGTTTCAAGAGAAGAAAGAGAAGGCTCAGGAGGGTCAGGGAGCTAACCTGTGGCAAAAATGGCGGAGGCTGGTTCTCGTGATGCAGGAGGTCAAGAGCTAGAGGAGGAAGACGATCTCTGAGCAAAGTGAAGAAACCCAGCCTCTCGCCTGGTTTTGTCAATTTCAAATTATTCCGCCTTAACCGCCCGGCCACGCGGACTTCCGCTATAGGCTGGGTCACCTCGGCAAGCGCCCAGCGCATGGGACGATCCACCTTCAGCCAATGGCGGGGCACCACTGATGTCAGCGTCATGATAACAATGATGGCGGCAACTTTTCGCTGGCTCCAAGAGGACACTCCCGCTTCGAGGCTGATCTCCGCGGATCGGGCGAGCGACGTGGAGTACGGCAGCAATCCTCGAGTCACCCGCGCGGGGGCATCGATGCGCCTATAGGCGCATGCTAGTTGGGAATTGGTGACAGGTGGGATCAGCCACTTAGGAGGTGACACCCCTATCGCCTTGCAGAGGTGGACCTGCTTCGTCTTAGGGGCGAGGGGGCATCTGATGTGGCTGATCTGATGTCGTTAGAGTTGACGGTGAAGATGACTGACGGAGCCCCCACCTTGGCCCCATGAGGTGGCTTTGGCCTCCGAGGTCCTTTCGACCTCCGAGGTCCTCTCAGCCTCGGACCTTGGACCTGGCGTCCCTTTTGCCTTGGCCTCAGACTTCCGTCTCGGCCTCAGTCCCGAGCCTGGCAACCCACCACCTTGAGCCATCTGATGCACCCACGTGGCCCACCACTCGACTGCAACAGCGCTTGGCCACACCCCATAACGGCGCACCCCTGACACGACTAGGCACACCTACCATCTGTGGCGCCGCGCTTGGCAAGTGGCCGGTGGGGCGAGACACCTCTGACATGCTCAGTGTCAGTTACGACCTATCGCTATCAGCCTTGCCTTCCGTCCGCTATCAGACAACGACACCTCGAAATCAGCAACCTTCTAGAAATAAAAAAGGGGGACCTCCGAACAGGTATAAAAATCCACACTCACAACGAGGGAGGGATTCTGAACTCAAGTTCTCTAGCTCTTTCTGCTAGTTTACTCTTACCTGTTCCCAAGTTACTGACTTGAGCGTCGAAGGGTCCCCATCAGAGCAATCGGCCTCCGGGGACTTTCTTGCAGGAATCTTCAAGGAGGAGGGTCTCCATTCCCCGACGTTGAAGGAGAGTGACTTGGTGTTAACAGATTCCGTGACCCGAAAGGTGTCGATATTGTTGAAAGTTTGACATGGAATGTAGTGAGCCATGGGATTATGGCTGGGTTCTTTTTTTTTTGTTACTAGCGAGCGATCACACCACTCTGGCGCGAGTCAAACCCGTAAGATCGGAATACAAAATTTACTGTAAAATAACCGGGCAAGGGACTCCATAGTGCCATTCCCACTGGCCAGGATGGCAAGCAACAGAAGAAGCAACATAATCAGCCGCAGCATTGGCCTCCCGGTAAACATGACGAATCATGAGGGCATAAGTCGCCTGAAGAGAGACCCTAATATCTCTGATAAGGGGATTTAGAATAGAATATGGATCCCCATTCCAACTAATCCACCTGATAATCATGAGAGAGTCTCCCTTAATGATCAATCGGTGATAGCCCAAATGATAAATAGCATGAGTAATGCTAGCCCATGCAGCCTGGAGCTCCGCCAAAGGAACAGAAATGTCTATAGAGCTGTGACCACCAGCCGCAATTAACTGACCCTCAGCCCCACGAATGACAAACCCAGATCTAGCAGTACAACCAGATACATAGCCATCAAAATTTACTTTGACGTAACCCGGGGGTGGGGGCTCTCAAGAGATGAAGACCGTAGAACGGTGCGCTGCCGAAGCAGCAGGGGAGTCACAGTGGCCAAGCCCATCAGAGTGAATGCCAAAATGGCAGCAAGTGTACTCCATAAAATGAAAGAAAGCATGGCGAAGGATCTCTTGAGGTGAGGCCGTCTTCTCAGCAAAGATAATCTGGTTCCGAGACAGCCAAATATGATAAGCCAAATATGCTGATAACACACCCTGAGAGCGGGGACCTTTCTGGATAACCAAACGGACAGCATGCAGGAAAGAAAGCCGGGTGGGACTATCCTCCGAGAGCCATGGGGTAAAGCGAGTTAACTGCCATATCTGGGACGCATGAGGACACATAAATATGACATGATCAATAGATTCATCCTGCATTCCACATATTAGACAGAGAGGCATTATAGAAAGACCACGATCAGCCAATAGAGAACAGGTAGGTAGGCGATCCCACATAAGCTTCCATAAAAAGAGCTGAATGGCGACAAGATCCAAGCGGATGGCATGCAGACATTATCCCAAAACAAAAGCTCAGAGACTTCCTGGATAACACAAACATCTATGATTTCTTCTGCCTGACATTTTGGGCCGAGCACGCGTCACTCCCAAGGTCTTTTATGCTATGTTTGGATGAAAAAAAATAATAAAATAAAATAAAATATATATATATATATATATATATATATCTATATATATATGAATGAGTAAGAAAAAATAAAAGAAAAAAATTATAATTTATAATAATAATGCTCTTTTTACAAATGCTTACAATACTTTTTATCAATGGCTTAATATTTTTTTTTTTTGAAAGGGTTAATATTAGAATGAAAAAAAAAATTCTTAAATTTTCTCTCTAAAATAGAAAACTTAAAGATGAAGCTTATCAACTTTTTTTTTTCATTTTCCCTTTTTCTTCAGTTTTTTCCTTCCATCCAAATAAGATAAATTTTATTTTTTCTTATGTTTCCCTCTAATTTTCTTTCCTTCCCATTCAAACACAATAGTAGACTAATTATCTCATTTGAAAAAGTCTAACGCCACATCCTATTTTTCAGGAAGGGACGATTAATATTAGGCTTTTTCTATCATGCTGATGGTTGATGGTGTCTCAAATAACAAAAAGTTAAAAAGCCTTAAAGGTAAAGAACTGAAAGTATTGAATGATAAATTTGAATAAAAAAATCAAGCATAATTTTTTTAAAAATAATATAAAAAAATTTGAACCCTTAATATTAATGCATAATACTTCTAAAAATAAATATACTATATTAATTGTAATCATTCAAAGTTTTTTTTTTTGGATTACTATGGGTTTTATTTATGGTCTTCTTTCATCATTTTTTAAGTATCTTGGCTGCTTCTTAATTGTTTCTAATATTTTATTAAATAAATTGATTTTTTCAATGAACTAATTAATTTTTTTAGTTTGGTAAACATCGAATGATTTTGCATAGTGTCTCTACCCCAGAAGCCTTGGCTTTCAATATATAAGAATATTTTTTGGATGGATTTGGTCTTGAAATAGAGCAGACGAGATGGAAAGGACAAAAAAACCGAAGAGTCGTTATCCTTTCAAGATTCTATCTCCAATGAGGTCTTCGTCTTTGAGTAGGATTGGGTTCAATTATTCTTCTGTTCTCTTACCTTATAGCAATGGCAAAACCAATACTCTATCTTCCCTCTTCATCCTGCCCAATTCTTCACTGCAAGACATTTAGCAATGCTTCGCTCTATATATATATATATATATGTATTCCCATAGCCATATTTTGTAATAAAATTTTCTTTATTTTATTTTTATTAGGTGCACTAATTAACCGCATGTATTATATATCGATTGAATTACACTTATGTGACCACTTAATCTGATACACTAAAAACGTAAATTAAATTGTTAGAAAAAATATATTAAAGAATTAAAAAAAGTACATGTAGAATAAGGTAGCAAACAACCTCGATCTTCTTTTCCATCAATCAATTAATTCTATATTATATAATTAATGCATTACATTCATGCATAAAAATAATATTTCAATTAAATTATTTTAAAATCATTGTTATTTCAACTTTCAATTAGGAGAAATTCTCTCCTTGAAGACTATATATATTTAGTTTAATTTCTAATTTATTAAGTAACTTGCTCGATCTATCCTTTAATCAATGTCTTCTTCAGTTCAAAAGAAATGAAAATCGAAAGGTTGGCCTGAGAGCTTTTAATTGGTCACTACCCCCTACCTCTTGAGGTGGCGGTCCCCATCGCTGGGCCTCTGCTGTCCCTAAAGTCACAGGCTGATGTAATGCTAGTATTTCGAAGTGCTTGCTAGCGTTTGATGGATGTTAATGTTGCCATTAAACGAAACGCTTTATAAATGTATAGCATCTGATCATATGTCATCAGCTAGCGATAAATATTGGTGTCACTCCAATATATATACACTAATGCCGTTATTCTAGAGTACTAATATGCTATATATCTAAATTTATATAAACAATTAAATATCATTAGGTGATTAATCCATGGTTAATTTCAACTCGTGATATTATAATCGCAATGACAAGTGTCATCGATCACAGTTAATTTCCATCACCTAACTTATGTTCTTGACTTATACAGCTAATTCCTGTTTCAACAAAATAATATTTTTATAAAATTTAATTTACACTTTTTTTTTGGTTCTCTTAAAAAAATATATATGGTAAAAAATAATGTCGTTTTATTTAATAGAAATTAAGGGAAAGAAAAGGAAGATAACATGCATTATGATTATTTTTCATTATCGGCTGCTGTTTTTTGGGTCATAATTAATACCATTATTTCAGTGACTATTTTTATCTGAAATGTTAAAAGTGAGATGAATAAATATCATTATATATACCTTTGGTTAAGTCGATTGGCGTATTGTTTAGAGATCTTAAACAATAAAGCTGCCGCTGGCTGTCATTGTTTTTCTTCATCTAATAATCAATATTTTATCTCTCTCTCCCTCGCACGCTCGCACACACATATCAAATAGACCAGCTGATCAGTTGGCCTGAGAGTCGAAATAATGTCACGGAAATTTCTCCACGGTGGCGTCGACGGTCCTGATCAACTGCTCACAAATTTGCATTTAAAAATGGTCATAATTTTTTCCTGGCGAACCGAGAATACTGTGACTGTTGACGTGATGGTACTGCAAAGCGACCTGGCACTCATCTGGAACCTTTTCTGAAGCCGTGGAGTCGTTCTCGCTGTTACATCTCCAAAAAATGACCCCAACCAGACCAATAATATATATATATATATATATATAAAGAAAAGCTTAATTTGACACCGAGAAAGAGGGATAAAGAAAGGAAATTATCCAGACTTGACCACATATATAGGTGGAGGTGGAGGTGGAGGTCTTTGCCAACCATTAATCTTTTGATAATTTAGCTTGGAGTAGTGCAGCATCTTCCATCCTATATACGTAGAGACATGTCTAGTTGGGGGTATCATTTCGGGAGCTCTTCCCGAGTTTATCGATCGAGACAAATAAACTATAAACATCAGAATTAAATCCTGATCGTTATCATGATATGAAAGGCTACACTGCTAGCGAGCAAGCCCCGCCCTGAAAGCAAGAAGTTCTGAAGAAAACCCATCACCTACCGGCCACAATAGCAAGAGAGAACAGTAGCAGCAGGCAACAATCAACGTTAAGATGAGACCTTCCACCAATCCTACAAAAAAAGAACCTCGCTTTTCTTTATTCAGGAATGCGACTACATGAACAAATCCTTTTCTTTTCAGGAGAGTAGAAAGCAAAACTATGTGTGCACAAATGTTCCATTGAATGCACTTGTACTAAAGATACATAATATATATATATATATATATATATATATATATATATATATATATATATATATATATATATAACTTCCACCAACTACAATGTTATGCTATATATATATATCGACTGAATGAAGATCTCCTGGACTAGCTCTTTTTATTCGCCCATATTTACGTGTACAAAAGCTTTTTTTGTGCTACAAACGGTTAGGGTAAAACACATGGAAGAATTTTCAACACACCACAATGCATGAACGTGAAAAGAGCAAGCATGGGTGGATGACCACAGCTAGACCTAACACAAATTTAATAGGCATCCTATCCGCAAAACAAGAAATAAATTACATCTCAAGGTTTAGGGACTCGTCTTTATAATTTCACTTCCTTTTATGTTCTATATATATATATATATATATATATATAGTATGGTCATCTCTCCTCTTATCAGTGCACTTCTAAAGTTTCTCTCTCTCTCTCTCTATCTCTCTATCAGAAGGGAGCTCGGCGAGGTATACCCTTACGCCTTGACGTCCGGTATCTGAGAATGGGAGGGGTCGCCGGCGAAATGGTGGTGCTGATGGACTTGCCGCCCTCGTCGTCCGACCACCTCCAGCCGTCATTTGCCATGGGGGGAGACATCTTTCGGAACTTCTTTGGGGTCGACGACTCATCTGACTCCGACCAATGAAGCCAGTCCCGGCCGGTTTTGGGGCGGAGCGCAAAGGTGAGCTCCGGGTCTCTTTGCATTCCTCCCAACTGCGGTAAAGAAACAAGAGCCATGATTGAACTCGTTAGTGGAGTTGGCATTGTCTCAAAGCCTTTGGAAAAAGAAAAAAACAATAAGTAATGAATCAATTTCAATCGTTTCTCTTTCACAATAATTTGTAACCATTGAATGATGACCTAATAATCTGCTAAAACCCAAGAAAATGGTGTACACTGGATATTGCAATTAAACGATTCATGGTCCTATCTTGTCTGGTGTCAAAAAAGAGCAATTAAAAGAAATAATATTCATGACCTACACTGACCGTTTTAGTATAGTTAATCCCTAACCTTTTCTGTCTTTCTTCTCTCTCCTAATTAATATTTCTATATTATTTATATTGATCACGTATATGAATTGCGACAATTCCATTAACAAACTTTATTATAAATCAAAACATTAAATCGCATTAAATATATATAAGCTTTCCCATCTAATTAGAGCTGGAAAATTCTAATTAATGCGCGCACCGAGCTAGAAATTTTAATCTGCAAATCATTAATCAGAAACCGCCCGAACCCGACAACTAAATCTGTTAATATAATCCAACGATTGTAAACCTAGTCCTCCACTAGCTAGGGGCCGGTCCCCTCTCCTTGCATCCAGACTGGATAATTCTACCGGAATTGTCTCCCTTTTTTTTTTTTTTTTTTCCCTAAGAAAAGCAGCAGCAAAGAGGGAGGAAGGGCATGGACTACGGTCATCGATCACTCGCAAGCACCTCTCTAAGTTCAAACCCCTTTTTAATATTGTTCAAAGAAAACCCAAAAAGGAGATATATGAAATTTAAAGCAACCCCAAGAGCCGTCGCCGGCCGGGCACCTTGCATCCCAGGGAGCAGAAGCGGAAGTTATCGGGGAGGCTCCGGCAGCAGATCTCACAGGTGTTGGTGACGCCCTTGCCGTGCCTCGGCTGCGGCCGGCCGTTCAAAAACACGATCTTGGCGCTGTTTATCACGTACGTCTGGATGCACGATATATCGATGAACTTGGACACCTCCGACACCCTGATCACGTTGTGGTACGATGACCTCCGTATCTATTTTAAAAAAAAAAAAAAAAGAATGAATAGGTCGTCCTATTCCCGTTATATTCCGTAAGAATAACGGCTAGAATAAGTACAATACCTGAACCACGCGGTGACCGCCATGGTCCCCCAGGCAATAAGAACAGAGCGCCCCCCCGATGCAGTCGAGGCAGTACATGTTGCACTCGCTCTTGTGGGAGTCGGCGTGGACGTCGCAGGGGACGAAGAAGCTCGTCCTCAGCATGGGCTTCAGCCACGGCGGAACCAATTCCTCGCTGCATCTGCTGCCGAATTCGATCATCCGACCCTCCTATATATCCACAACAACAACAACAACAACAACAACAACAACACCTCCCGTCCGTCCATCCATCGATCGAAATCCAACAACAAGGCCAGAGATTTCAATCAAAAAAAGAATTATATTATCAGATGTTTAATTACCATGTAACAGCTCTCCTCCTCCGCCTTGCTCTCTCTCACAAATCCAAACCTCTCGCCCTCCTCCACCGCTAGCTCGCCTCCAGAGCTTGGTGATAAGCAAACACGAAAACTTTTTAGAGGAAGACGCCGGAATAGAGGAAGAGATGTACGGGGTTTTTACTCGATACCTTCAGGACCGAATCGGTGCAGATGCGAGAAGAAAGAGGGAGGGAGGGGGGGGAAGGGGAGAGCCAAAGGGAGAATAGAATCAAAGGGTTGATTGGGGGGGGCTTCTAGAACGCAAGCAACATAGGTGAGCGGTTTGGCCTTGAAGAAGGACCGGATCCTCCCCGTAGATCTTCGGCGGCGAATTTTTTGACGGTGTGATGGCCCTAAATTTCTTGCTCAAAGGTGGCCACGAATGGTGACAAATTAATCCTATGCGCATAATGTATAATATTTTCCATCCAGAGTTGAGCCGGATGACCGCCACTTTGGCTGTGACGTCCTCTAAAAATAATAATAATAATAATAATTGTCTGCTCGTGTTCTGATGATCTTTAAAGAATCGTTGGCTTCTTACTTCTTAGTTCTGAACTGAATTTGCTGGCGGCTCGCTGTCCAAACAATCCAATATTATAATATGAAAGATGGATCAGTGACGTAGCATCACGATCTCCCAGCTTTTTTTTTTTTTTTACCAGCGTTTTTACAATCCATCCGCCATAAAAACATCCCTTTATCGATCGATGGCGAAAAACACGAGTGCTTTCCGTTTTATGACATAAAATAATTTATTTGACTCAATGGAATATTAATAATTATTCGAAATTAATTCACTAAATAGATTATGATATAATTAGTTGCAAATTGATGTTTAAAACTATTATTGTTGGCGAAGCTATTAATTATGTTGCTTATTCCATTTATATAAATAATTAATTTTTGGCTTTCTTGTTTTCTAACCGAGTATTCTTTGTTGATCTCCTAAATTATAATGCATCTTCAAAGGCCTAAATCTTGTGATATGTTTTTTAAAAAATATAAATAAATATTTTTTTTGATTTTTTAAATTAAAATTATTAAATCATTTAAATCCTTTCTCGGCTTTTTTTTTTATTTTAAAGTTTTATCCTTATCAACTGTTTCCATTATTAATGTTGTTGCTACGTGTTCATGAGTAATACTTTATAAATTCCTTTGCTATATCCTTATATTCTATTGATTGTTATTATGTATTATTTTTAACATCTTATTTTTCTTATATACTTGATAATATTTTAATCTAAAGCATAATAAACGAATTAATTCGGAGTTTGAAATACAATATCTGAATTAATATTTATGCATTATTATCATTGTTATCATATGATCTATCAGGTTCATTGTTATAATTGTTTGTGCGTTATAGAATAAAAATTAAGACATTGTGATTTTATATTTTGAAAGGTCATGTAATTATTTAACATTTTTTGTTGCAAAAAATTCATCTATGATATATGTGGGGGTTAAAAAAAGTAATAAGAAAATAATAAATTGAATACAAATAATAAGATTTTAACATGGTTTGATTCTCTTTACCTATGTCTATGAGTGAAGATGAGGAGAAAGTTTTGCTATAACTATAAAAGAAAAAGGTCTAAAGATATAAGGTTAAGAAGAAGAAAGAGGTATAAGAATATGGAGGTGGCTTTCGCAAGAACCTAATACTTTAAATCACTATAACTTTTGTTTTTGTTGAAAACCTCTTGAATATAAAAAATATAGAAATGTATATTTTTAATTAGGTTAGGTCCACATTATAAGGGCTCCATCCAGAGGCCATAGACCCTTAAAAAAAAAAAAGAAATCAATCATTTTTTTCTCTAAATTTGTTGAATCAAACTTTTAAGATTCTCTTTGCAATAGAAAAAAAATATAGAAACGCGTATGTATTCTTTATTAAGTTAGATGCATATCATGAAAGCTACATCCATGTTTCTCTAAGCCTTTTGCTTTTTTTAGAAACATTAAAAGTTTTACAATCAATTTTTTTCTTTAAATTTATTGAATCAAACCATAAACATAGCAAAAACAATGAGCTCAAGATATCTTTACATTTTTAAATGACAGTTATGCTTTTCTCAAATAGAAATATTCTATGATCACATTTCAAAAAAAGAAAAATTATTCAATATTCATAATTAGAAAGATAAGCTTCAAGTTACTGTAGAGCCAATTCTAAGAAACCTAATTAATTTAGATACATTAACAAACTATATATTTCTCCAAACAATTTAGCATAAGCATATATCCCCTTTGCCACATGACGTAAGAGAGTTGCCTTGACTTGCAGAAATTGATACTAACCTGAATCTTGGATCACCAATTAAGTTAATGTATTCACAGTAATAGAAATTGAATTTTTTTTAATAATAGAGGCATATATATACACATATGAATTAAAAAATCTATTAGCCTATAGCTTGAGGGATCTCCAGAAATTTTGGAGAGAGAGGGTCATGGCCTTTTATTTTGTTAAGACTCTGGCACTAGATTTAAAACCTGAATCATGATTTAATCAACGGTCTCAGAACCACGGGGGGTCCAAAGCTCCGTATTCGACAAGTGTCACAAAAAAAACGTAAGACAGCTTGCAAGAAGCGCGCATGGCGACACGAAATCTCTCAATTTATTTATGCGTCCGCGTCGGGCTCGGGCTCGATATCCAACTTTATCTCCGTTCAGGTTGTACAAAAGCGCCGAGCCAACGTCCACCAAAACGAGCGCTGGTGGCGAATCGCGGTGCCCGCTCCGTCGCCGCCGTTTGTTTTAGAGCGCCATATTGACTTCTTTTCGCCGCTTGCCCGGCCACGCCATCGCGACACCATCTCCGCGCGCGCGCGCTTAAGCGGTCTCCCGCCCACAAATCACGAACGTGTCGACAGAGCAAAGTCCGCGCGTGTCAAGAGGTGGGAGATTCATCAGCGAGAACGCAGCGACACGCGCTCGTCGTTCGCTGGAGGAGGTCGCTTGCACGTGGATGCAATTTAGATCGCAACCGTCGGTAATTGTTTGGCTCACCCTACCTACAACGGTCGGAGAGATGCCACAGAAGTTAGGGGTGCAATTTAACCGGGTTCAATCCGAATTCGACTCGCGGAACCAATTTACAGTAGTACTCAAACTCTAGTTTGCTTAACCCGAACCCAAAGGATCCGGATTGAACCCGAACCGATTTGCAACTTGGGCCGGGTTAAGGTTACAGTCAACCCGAACCCGAGAAAACCCAAACCCGCAAAGCCACAAGCAGGCCCACTAGTATTATGGAAGTGATGATTTAGCATTGTTTGTTAGGTTTAAAGTATGTAGAGCTAACAATAGTTTTGTGGAAGTGATGATTCTTGGTATGAACATTCCACCAGAACCTTCATTACCTTTTAAAATGAGCATATACCTTTAACCATTGCATTTTATCATGTAATGTTGGTGGGCCAAACTAGTATCTTTATTTTTTTTAATTATCTTCTTTGAGACATTTGCAACTTCTAATATGAAGTTTGCCAAAATTTTATGAAAGCATATGGGAAGAGGTGATGAGCAGAAAACTAAAACATCTGGAAAAGGGGTGATGAGTAAAAAATCAGAGAGCTTTGGATGGCGAATGCAGTCTCGCTACTTGGAAAAGATTTCTCATACCTGACTTATGTGGTCTTCTAACTGGCTCTTTATATCGTCTCAATATTTTCTGCTTTCGAAGGATAAAGGTGACTTGATCAATGCATATGTTGGCTACTGAAATGTTATGCAATATTTGGATTACTTTGGATATGTTTTGGTTTAAGAATGTACTTTTTTTGTTTAGTCTTATGTAAAAGATGTATATTTTTAGACATGTAATTTGAAATGTGAAGCTTGTTTGTTTCAAACTTCAGCTTGTTTGTACAATGTAAAGCTTATTTGTTTCAAACTTTAGTTTATTTGTGCAATGTTAAGCTTTTTTGTTTCAGATTTTTTTTTTTTTTCTATCAACCCGAATTCCAACCCGAAACTCAACCCGAACCCGATTTGTAAAAATAGGGTTAGGGTTGAGGTTTTACAAATAGGGTTAGGGTTAGGGTTATGGTTGACATTTTACAAATAGGGTTAGGGTTAGGGTTCAAAGAAACCCGAGTTTAATAAGCCCGAGTTGCACCCCTAACGGAGGTTCGAGTTAAAAAAATAAAAAAATTAAAAACATATAATTAAAATTGTGCAAGTAAAAATAGTAATTGATAATGCTCAATCATCTTGAGCTGATATCCTTGAGCGTCAGTGGATGCGCCATCAGTTTGCTGAAAAAACTTCGCCTCAATGCCGTGATCTGTAAGAAGTTTCGAATATCAGATATTCCGGCAGGAATCCTTTGACGCTCAAGTCTGTGATCGGGATCACAATCGTGAGCTTGAAGAAGCTCGAATGAGAGTTAGGAAAAAGATAAGAAAATTTTCTAAGTGTTTGCTTCCGTGCTCATACCTTGGTCCGAGGTCCTTCTTACCCTTCATGTTGATACTTTGAGTCCGTGCTTGAGAAGATTGAAATCTCATGATGAGCTATGACTTTTGCATATAGAATGTCCGAGTTCTCCCCTTTTTTTGATGATTGGTACTTCATGGCAGACGATCACCTTTTGAGGCTTATTTGGTTAGAGTCATTAAATCTTCTTGATGACTTTTTGAGCCTAATTGATTTGGAGATTTGCAGCTTCATGATGGATTATGACCTTTGGAGCTTCATCTGATCAGGGTCATTAATGTTGTCCGATGGATTATGACTTTTGGGGCCTTATATGGTCAGAGTCATTAATGTTGCCTAACGGGTCATGACTTTTGGGGCTTATGCTAGAACTGACGGTTCCTATCTTTTTGGACCGATATGGATCAAGGATAGTTAGTGGGTCTGGCTTTATCGAAGGCAAAGGCTTACTTGGGAAGTCAAGATGAGCCTTGAAGATAAGACAAAACGGTGGCCGCTCAGGACCCAGGGCCAATGAGGAAACTCCTACAAACAAGGGCTGCTTAGGATCCGCCTTAGGGCCGCCAAGGGACCGCTCTTGCTGGGGCCGCCTAGGGACCGCTCCTACTGGGGCCACCTAGAAGCTTCCTCAGGGCCGTCTAGGAACCGTTCTTGCTAGGGCCGCCTAGGAGCCGCCTAGGAGCCTAGGGACCGCTCTTGCTGGGACCGCCTAGGAGCCACCTCAGGACTGCCTATGGACCGCTCTTGTTGGGGCCGTTGACTTTTTAAATAACTCCCGTCGTTAGGTAATTTTGGCTGTCAACTTACACGTGGCTTTTACCAGCCACATCATATGCTCCCTGCTCCTGAGACTTGGCGCTCACATGTGCACTACTTGCTAAGAGAAAGCAGCATAAATTTCTTCGCTTCGTTGGGTCTCACGCGCCATAAATTAGCAGAGGCGGGCACGTGCTCTTGGAGAAGTAAAGTCTCTTTGGGGTCTTCTCATCATTTAAAGAATAGCATTGTGAGTATCATAGCCCACTGGAAGATTAAGAAAAATGCCTCGTGACTAGAGAGAAAAGGTGGGGGGTCATTATTGGATTGCCCCTTGCCTATGTCCCACCATTGGGCATGGATTGCGTTCCTCCAATAACTCGTGGATGGCTAGATAGTAACTCCGCCTCTGCACATCTGCACAGCATTATAATAGGCGGGACTTTCGAAAACTATGTACAAAAACTTTTCTGCCCATCCCTTCAAGCTTCTTATTCCTCTATCACTTCTTCTACATTCTCTTGACCTTCTGAACATTGGGTTCTTGCTTCTATCTCTCTGATTCAAGGTTAGTTTTTGTTCGCCTTCTTGTTCTTTTCTTTTCACCCTCATGGATCCTCGTTCTGATAGGAAGGGCAAGAAACCTATGGTAGAACCTTCTAGGGAGGAAATCCTTCAGGCGCATCACCGGGCTCCTGGTGGCATCTCCATTCATGGTCGATTAGCGACCGCCACTCCAGCCTCTACTAGGGCTTCTCCCTTACCATCTAGGGCTTCTCCTCCACCCCCTGGGGCATCATCTCCAGCCGCTAGGGCATCACCTCCAGCCGCTAGGGCATCACCCCTAGCCGCTAGGGCTTCGCCTTCACCTTCTTGCTCGATATCTCCTCCGATTATCTATTCCAAATCCGCTGGTCCGAAGGGAATAACCATCATGAAAGCCCGGGACATAAAAAATCTGAGCCAAGTACAGTATACCAGATAGTGTTTGCCTTTCTGCACCTTGGTATGGTGACAAGGTAACCTACGGCCGATCCGACGGGGTTGCCTTGTATGAGGATTTCTTAAGAGTAGGCTTCGCCTTTCCTTTCATCCTTTCTTTCTCAACCTTTTAGATAGGTACAACCTTATCCTGGCGCAGTTAACTCCGAACTCCATTCGGATTATTTGCGCCTTTCTAGTACTCTGCCATTTTCATGGCGCTCCCGCCCAAGTCTCCTTGTTTTGGGCTTTATATAAACTTTGAAACCCCAAGAAAAATGGGTGATGGAGCTTTACCTCTAGGCCCAAAAGAGTCCTTAAACTTGATTTACCCTCCAAGGTTAAAGAATGAAATCTCGATTCTTCTATGTCCATGTAGAGGGGTTGAAAACCATCTGGCACCATCCCGACACTAGTCCTAATAAAAACTCGGATGTAGAGGAGAGAGACCGAGAGCTCTTTGATGCCTTAATATCCTCCATCATCCTCTCCTGTTGAGATTTGTTGTCCGAGGATAACTTCCATGAAGTCAGCATAGCGTCGGCATCGCCACCACCGACGTTCGGTGAGCATTATATTATCATCATCATTTCATCCTTATTTTTATTCATTCATTTTTTATTTTTATATTTTTTTTAATTATCTCTACCTTCTTATACAACGATGAGGTTCTCTCTCGACTTTTTTGCGGTGAGCCTCCAAAAGAGAAAGAAGGCTGCGGTGACACAACAAGGACAGCGCCTAAAAAGCCATATTGAGAAGAACAGGACGGGCCAACCTGGCCCTCAATGATTTCATTCGTAGCTCCCGAGGCCGCCTTGGTGGAAGAGTTAAGAAGGAGAGATCCCCTGCTGAAGAACCATTGGCAGAGGCCCCTCCCGTTGGGGCTGAGGCAGAGTCGCCGAGGAACCATCGACCGTCACCGAGACCGAAGATGAAGCCGCACCAGAGGTGAGGGCTGCAATGCCTCCGGCGCGGGAAGCTAGAGAGGATGCTCCCTTGGCCGCCCAATCGATGCCAGGGGAAATGAGGATGCCTCCCGATGTTCCACTCAGCCGGCCATCCAAGATTATGGAAATGCGTCGAGGTCGTCTGGTGGAGCACCTCCTGAGTCGCTCAACTCTTTCCAACTTTCAGGCTGAGCTCCACCACCAACCAATCGAGAGGTCCCTTGACACTCTTTTCACCACCGTCCTCCATGTAAGTGTGCTGACTCGGCTTTCTTAGTTGGATGTAGTCTGTATTCTAATCCATCGATTCACGCAGGTATCCAATGGTCTCTTCGTCCTTTGGGATGCTTATACCAAGAGCTCCAAAAGTTGTGAGCATGCTCAAGGTGAGCTGGCTGCCCTCAAGACTCGGGTTGATGACCTGACCAAGGAACTGACCAAGATCAGGACCCGGGAGGCGACGGTGGCCAGCGAGCTCCGAGCCACCCAGGAAGAAAACCGCTCCTCCAAGGCTTAGATCGAGAAGGCTGAAAGGAGGGCCAGAGTCAATGAGGCCAAATTGGCAGAAGCCATGTGAAGGTTTAGGCTGACGAAGGAGAAGTTGAGAGACGCTCTTCTGAAGGTGGACCATGCCAAAAACAGGGCCGACATGGTCGAAATCGAAGCTCGGGCTGCCATGGAGAAGCTGGCTTGTGCTGAGACGGAAGTTCGGAAGGTCATGGAAAAACTGACAGCCATCAAGGCGTAGGCCATGGAGAAACTGGCAATCGTCGAGGCTCAGACCATGGAGAAGGTGGGAGCCACCGAAGTCCAAGCCTTAACGAAGGTCGCCGCCGCTGAATTTCGGGCTCGGAAGGCCGTTGAACTTTATAAAGGTTCTACGGACTTTGCTGTCGAGTTTAGTGAGGTGGCCCTCGACGCCTATGCCTAGAGCTTTGAAAAGTGTAAGGAGAAAATCATCCGGATTTATAAAGTGACCAGCCTTGAAGACATCCGGCCCGAGGACGAAGATGAAGATCCGAAGAGTGGTGGTGCCGAGGACAGACCAGGACCCGTCGAGCCTTAGATTCAATTTCTTTTTCTACTTTCAATATTTTGTAATCCGACTAATGTCGGTCTTTTGTTATGACAATGAGGTTATTAAAATGAAAAAATTATTAGTAGAAAAGACATTTCGCCTAGATTTGATGAACTTATCTTTTTGTAATTCTTTGGTCTTTTGAATGTCCATGTCTTGACTTGAGCCTTCGAATTTAACAAGACGCACTTCTGTCTCTATGAGCGTACTTAAAGAATCGATGATTTCACATCTTGACTCCATAGGAACGTTTGAGTTCATATTGACCTCTTAAGCTTTTGCTAGGACGCTTTTCGAATACTGACACCGGTCCTTGCTATAGGCTCGGAGGATATCATATCTTTCTGAAAGCTTTCACAGGGGTTTCTCGCGCCGGCCCGGGAGTTTGACTCGGGGCCGTTGAGACCATACAACTTGAACCACCATGGGGGTTTCTCGCGCCGACCCGGGGTGTCTATGATCGTGGGGCCGTCGAGGTCCTTTTGAAAACAACCACTGGAGTTTCTCGTGCCGGCCCAAAAGTTTGACTTGGAACTGTCGAGACCATAGAATTTAAACCACAACAGGGGTTTCTCGTGCTAGCCCGAGGGTGTCTATGATCGTGGGGCCGTCGAGATCCTTTTGAAAATTACCATGGAGGTTTCTCGCGCCGGCCCAGGAGTTTGACTCGGGGCCACCGAGACCATAGAACTTAAAACACCACGGGGTTTCTCACGCTGGCTCGGGGGTGTCTATGATCGTGGGGCCATCAAGGTCCTTTTGAAAACTACCATCGGGGTTTCTCGTACTGGCCCGTGAGTTTGACTCAGGACCATCGAAACCATAGAACTTGAACCACCACGGGGTTTTTCGCACCGGCCCAAGGGCGTCTATGATCGTGAGGTCGTCGAGGTCCTTTGAAAACTACCACGAAGGTTTCTTGCGCCGGCCCGGGAGTTTGACTTGGGGCCACCGAGACCATAGAACTTGAACCACCATGGGGGTTTCTCACGCCGGCCCGAGGGTGTCTATGATCGTGGGGCCGTCGAGATCTTTTTGAAAACTATTATTCTGAATAGAGACATGAAGTTGAAGAAAGAGAACTCTTTTTATAACCATTGGCAAGTACACTCACTATTGGTAATATTGGCAGAGATTACTCGCATTCCAAGTACGTGGAATTGGCCATCCGTCTAGCTCCTCAAGTTTGTAAGCTCCTTAGTGAAGTGTCCTCGTGACTCGATAAGGCCCTTCCAATTCGGGAACAGCTTGCCTCCTTCAGCTAGTTTAGATATCTTAGCTTTCCTGAGGACTAGATCCCCAGGACAGAATATCTTGAAGCGGACCCAGGCATTATAATATTTCATTGCTCGTTGACGGAACATGGCCATTTTGAGCAGCACCTGGTCCCGGGTCTCGTCGATGAAGTTGAGGTTGGCCCTTAGTTATTCAGAGTTGTCTTCTTCTTTATACGATTCCACTCGAGGACTGGAAAGACCGATCTCCACCGGGATAATTGCTTCAGATCCGAAAACCAGGCTAAAAGGAGTCTCTCTCATGGGGACTCTAGGAGTTGTATGATATGCCCACAATATACTTAGGAGTTTCTTCACCCATCTACCTTTAAGTTCGTCCAATCAGATTCTAAGTCCTCAAAGGATGGTCTGGTTCATAACTTTCGCCTTTCCATTGGTCTATGGATGCCTGATGGAAGTGAATCGGTGATAGATATCCAGTTCAATGCAAAAGGTCTTAAATGCAGCATTATCGAACTAACGATCATTATCGGTGATGATGGTATGGGGTAGGCCAAATCGACAGATAATAGATTTTTAAAAAAATGCCTTCTCCGGTCTCTCGATAATCTTGGCTAGTGCCTCGATCTCAACCCATTTGGTGAAATAGTCGACGACAACAAGCAAAAACCTTCGTTGTCCTGAAGCCAAGGAGAACGGCCCGAGAATATCCATTCCCCACTAGGCAAAGGGCCATGAAGCAGAGAGCGGGTTCAGTTGGAAAGCTGGTTGTCGCTGAATACTAGAATACCGCTGGCAACTATCGCACTTCTGGACTAGCTCTGTAGCGTCTTTTCTTATAGTAAGCTAGTAGTATCCTTGGCGATGGGCTTTGTGCACCAGGAATCTGCTCCCAAATGACTCCCACATATGCCTTCATGAATTTCTCTGAGGATATAATCAGCATCTGCTGGATCAACGCACCTGAGAAGAGGATAAGAGAAGGACTTCTTGTACAACTGCCCACTCAACAACACAAACTTAGAAGATCTCTACTTAAAAAGTTTGACTTCTATAGGATCCATGGGGAGAGTACCATCAATAAGGTACTAAATGTGGGTATCCATCCATGTTGATTCTGGCATAACCGGTAGGATCTCCTTCGCTGCGTAGATACTTAGAGTTTTTAAGTGTTCGACATATGTTCTTCCCAAATTATCATCTACCGAGGTGGCTAGCCGCGATAAGATGTCGGCTTTGGCATTCTTGCCTCTAGGAATATAGCTAATAGTAAAGTAGGCCAATGAAGAGGTTAGCGACTTAACCTTATTTAGATATTGAGACATAATAGGGTCTCGAGCCTCATATTCTCCAGTGATATGTCCAGAGATGAGCTGAGAATCAGTGAAGGCCTTGAGGTGCTCTACTCCAAGCTCTAGGAAAAGCTTGATTCCGATCAATAAGGCCTCATACTCGGCTTGGTTATTTGTGGCTTTGAAAAGGAATCGAAGGGTGTACTCCAATATGACACCCTTTGGATTTGCTAGAATAAGACCAGCTCCACTCCCTTGAGAATTAGAGGCGTCGTAAACATGAAGGATCCAGGCCTCCGCCATGCCCTCTCCAACGTTTGGGCACTTCATAGGGAGATCTTCGGATTGCTCCTCTATCCAGGTACACTTTAGCAGGAAGTCAGCCAACACCTAGGACTTTAGGATAGACTAGGACTAAAATGAAAGATTGAATTCCCCTAATTTAATGGCCCATTTAGCCAAACGACCAGAGGTGTCAAGACGAGCCAAGATAGCTCTAAGAGGTTGGTCTGTGAACACTATGATCGGATGGGTTTGGAAATACGATCTGAGACACTAGGTAGAGATGATCAAAGCGAAGATATATTTTTTAGTTCTAGAGTACCTGACTTCCGCATCATGGAGCACCTTGCTAGTATAATAAACAGGCCTCTACATTCCATCGGAGTCGAGTCGCACCAGTACAGAACTTACTACCTCCGGAGAGGCAGTAAGATAAAGGAAGAACTTTCTCCTTCCTTAGACTTCGACAATAATGGTAGTGTAGATAAAAACTCTTTCAGCTCCTCAAAGGATATCTGGTAGCTCTCCGTCCATTCAAAGCCATCGGCCTTGTGCAAAGCTTTGAAGAAGGGCAAGCATCTCTCGGCCGATCTAGATAGGAATCTGCTCAGAGCGGCTATCCTTTCGATGAGTCGTTACACTTCTTTCTTATTGATTGGTTATCTCATATTAAGAATGGCTTGAATCTTCTCTGGATTGGCCTCAATCCCCCGTTGGGTCACTAGGAATTGAACTAAGGAATTTCTCAACAGTGACACCATATGCACATTTACGAGGGTTGAGCTTCATCTGATGACGCCGAAGGTTATTAAATATCTCTTCTAAATCGGCGATGTGGTTGGCGCTGTAGGTGCTCTTAGTCAGCATATCATCCACATATACCTCCATATTGCGCCCAATCTGTTCTTTAAAGATCTTATTCATCAATCTCTGGTAAGTGGCCCATGCATTCTTCAGTCTGAAGGGCATCACTTTATAGCAGTAGATGCCCTTCTCAGTGATGAAAGAGGTATTTTCTTCATCTGCCAAATCCATCCTTATTTGATTATACCCAGAGAAGGCATCCATAAAACTGAGAAGCTCATGGCCAGAAGTAGAGTCAACCAATTGGTTGATCCGTGGCAAAGGAAAACTATCCTTGGGGCACGCCTTATTGAGATCAGAAAAGTCGATGCAGATGCGCCAGCTTCCATTCGCTTTTTAGACCATAACCACATTGGCTAGCCAATCCAGGTATCGAGGTTCTCGAATATGGCCAGCAGTGAGCAATTTATCGATCTCCTCATCTAGGGTTCTCTGCCGCTCAGGGGCAAAACTTCTCTTCTTCTGACGGACGGACCGGTACTTTGGATCAATATTAAGCTGGTAAGTAATTACCTTTGGAGGGATGCTCGGCATGTCTGATGCTAACCATGCAAAGACATTTGAGTTTGCTCACAAGAAAGCGAGGAGCTGATTCTTCATCTCTAGAGAAAGAAGCTCACCAATTTGCACAATCTTCGCAGGGTAATCCCTCAATGGACAGAATAGTAAGCGCTCGGCTGACTCTTCTCTTCTTTCAAATTCTCTAGAGTCAAGCAACATTGAAGTTGGTGGAGTCATCATTTCCTGAGGGCTGAAAGCCATATGGTAACATAATTGCATAGGATTTTGCTCCCCGCGCATCTCGCCGATCCCTCCATAGGTAGGGAACCTCACGAGCAGGTGCCTAGTGGATATCACCACATCCAAGAGGTTTAGACCAGGTTAGCTAAGTATGGCGTTATATGCCAGGGGCACTCAGACCACTAGGAACCTCATTAGGACCATGCTTTGACACGGCGGTGATCCTACCGTGATTGGCAAGGTGATTTTACCCTTGACCCTTACTGAGTCTCTTATGAAGCCAACTATAGGTGTGGTCATCGGTTGCAAGGAGTCGAAAGATAAATCCATCCAAACAAAAACGTCATAAGTAAGTATGTCTGCCGAACTCCCACTATCTATATGTATTCTTTTTACATGATGCTTAGCGATCGTCATGGAGACGATTATGCTATCATCATTCAAATTGCCCCTCCCCGCTAACTCCCCTTCAGAAAAGGGGATTGCATTCTCTATTCCCTCAACCCCCCCTTGGTCTCTTTGAAGATGAAGCCGCTCCCTATGAGAGCATACCCACTGTCCACTCCATTGGAGTGTTGTCAATGTTGGCCTGAACAGATGGAGGCTCCATCAGTGCTAGGATGGTCGAAGGTCCTCCCTTCTGGACAAACTTTCCAAAATTCCTCCTTTGGATGAGCTCTTCAAAAGCACGCTTCAGGTTACGACATTCTTCGGTATTATTGTCGTAATCTCTATGGAAGCGGCTAGCAACTCCTATCGTGAGTGGAGTTGGGCCTCAATGAGGGAGGATGCTAGAGATAAGGTTTACTCTCGATCTCCATAAGAATATGAGATCTAGGGGCAAGGAGAGGTGCAAAATTTTTTTCTTTAGGGGCTAAGTTTCAGGGTCGGTTATCTGGTCGACGCGAGGGATCAGCCTTCTTAAGAGGAGGTCTAGTCAGCTCTTCATGAATTGGTTTCTTGCTAGCCCCCTCTCAGCATTCCTCCGAGTGAAGTCAACTTCATCGGCATGAATATATTTATGTGCACGATTCAAAAGCTTGGCATAAGAACTGAGAGGCTTCTTGTCTAATGAATAAGTGAAGCGAGAGGGGCGGAGTCCTCGCTTCAAGGCCAGGGTGGCCACAGCATCGTCAAGATGATACACCTCGAGGGCTACTGTCTTAAATCAGGCTATGAAATCTTTCAATAATTCTTCTTTCTTCTGTTGAATGGAGAATAGACTGTCAGCCACCCAAGAGATCTTCCGGCAGGCATCAAATTGCACTAGAAAGGCTTTCTCCAGTTGTCGAAAGGAGTCGATACTGCGCGGAGGTAGACGAGAATACCAGGCACATGCAGCTTTTCGAAGAGTAGTAGAAAAGGCAATGCATAGGAGGGCATCAGTCGCCCCCTGGACTTGCATGAGAGATTTATAACTCTCTAAGTGGTCCAGTGGATCCGTAGTACCATCATAAGGATCCAACTGGGAAAGACAAAACCTGTGAGATATAGGTTCTTTCATAATCTGGCGAGTGAGGGAAGGACGAGTATCACAGTCCATCACTGGTTGGTTATTGAGCTTCTAGCTAAGCTCCTCCAAATGCCGGTCTTTCTCCTCCAAGTGCCTCTCCATCCGGCCATTAAGGTCCTCGCTCACCAATTTAGATGATGAGAAGGGGGAGTGATGATGCTGATGATGATATGCGCCCCTGGGCTCCTTTCCCCACCGGCGCTTGAGAGAGGGGCTATCGGAGTGATAGACGGGAGACCGTGACCTCTTGGAGGTTTCTCGAGGATGGTGCTTAGACGGAGCTTGATAATGGTGACGTTCCTCCGGAGAGGGTATTCTATAAGTAGATTGTTAACTAGCCGATGCGGTGGTTGCGGGTGATGCAGGAGGTTAGATTGCTGTTGAGCAGCTGCCGATCGTTGCCCCTGCAACTCACGAACTACCCCAATAAGAGCTTGGACTTGTTGAGTGAGGTTAGCCAGTTGCTCTTGTCGGGTAGCTGAGATCGGTAGTGATAAAGAAGTAGAAAAGTTGGCCTCTGACAGCTCAGCACGACAGGACTACCCCCAATGGGACAGGAAGAAACCTCTTGAACATGTATTGCGTCCATCATTGCTTAGGAGAGGGCGAACTTGCAACTCAGGGCTACTGAATAATCTTTTCCTTTGTGTCACATCCTACCCCCCTTCCTGGTATGCCAATTTGATGATGCCCAATCACCTTGAGTTGATATCCTTGAGCGTCAGTGGATGCGCATCAATTCGCTAGAAAAACTTTGCCTCGGCTCCGCGATCTGCAAGAAGTCCCAAATATCAGATATTCCGGTAGGGACCCTCCGATGCTCAAGTCAGTGATCAGGATCATAGTCCTGAGCTTGAAGAAGCTCGAATGAGAGTTAGGAAGAAGATAAGAAAATTTTCTAAGTGTTTGCTTCAATGCTCATACCTTGGTCTGGGGTCCTTCTTACCCTTCATATTGATACTTTGAGTCGATGTAGCTTGCTTGAGAAGATTGGAATTTCATGATGAGCTTTGACTTTTGTAGGTGGAATGTCAGAACCAGTGGTATCGAGTTCCCCCCTTTCCTTTTTGGTGATTGGTACTTTTTATGGCAGACGATCACCTTTTGAGGCTTATTTGGTCAGAGTTATTAAATCTTCTTGATGACATTTTGGGCCTCATTGATTTGGAGATTTGCAGCTTCATGATGGATTATGACCTTTGGGGCTTCATCTTATTAGGATCATTAATGTTGTCTTATGGATTATGACTTTTGGGGCCTCATATGGTCATAGTCATTAATATTGCCTGACAAATCATGACTTTTGGGGCTTATGCTGGAACTGACGGTTCCTGTCTTTTTGGACTGATATGGATCAAGGATGGTTAGTGGGTCCGACTTTGTCGAAGCCAGAGGCTTGCTCGGGAAGTCAAGATGAGCTTTGAAGATAAGACAAAATGGTGGCCGCTCATGACCCAAGGCCAATGAGGAAACTTCCGCAGACAAGGGCCGCTTAGGACCCACCTCGGGGCTGCCTAGGGACCGCTCTTGCTGGGACCACCTAAGAGCTGCCTCGGAGCCATCTAGGAGCTGCCTCGGGGCCACCCAGGGACCACTCCTTCTGGGGCCGCCTAAGGATCGCTCTTGCTAGGGCCACCTAGGAGCCGCCTCGGGGCTACCTAGGGACCGCTCCTGCTAGGACCATTGATTTTTCAAATAACTCCCGTCGTTAAGTAATTTTGGCCCTCAACTTACACGTGACTTTTATCAGCCACATTAGTAATTAATATTAATAGTATAATAGCATATTATATAAAAAAATAAAAATCAAGAAAAATAAGTTGTTGTTAATATATATATATAGTGGTTGGACTTATCATAACAATATTTTGACATTTATTGTAGTATTTTATAATAGTCATAATGTTTTTATTGGTTTAATGTGGACAAAATTGAAAAGACTATTGAGCATGGTAGATGAGAGAAGTTCAAACAACGTTCTCTCTGTTTTAACGATAAAAACTAAATAAAAATAAAAATTTAAAATTAATTTTATAATTTTTTTAAAAAATAAAATAAAAAATAAAATGATATATTTTTAAATTAAAGAGTTAAAAATATAGTTAATTAATTATTATTATTTTGTGAAACTAAATGGATGACTTATTTTATGGTCACGTTTTATACTGGGAAACAAAGCTTGCACCGAGAATGTCTGTTTGAAAATATATACCAAGGAGCGCGAAGAGAATGTGGCGTCTACTTCTCTAATACGAGAGTTAAGCTCGCAAGTGTCGGCACGACCGTTCCAACTTCTTTTTCCTTGGTACAGTGATGAAGATGGGACTAAAAATACCGATCCCGTCGTTGTTGCATTCATCATCTATACATCGCTTTTAGGTTCAGTTCCCATATTTTTTTCAAGAAAACAGGGTCCCAGATCAACTACTTCAATCTCAACAACAACGCTGCATGTTCTTATATAATGTCCATATATATATTTTTAAATTATCATTATTTACAAGATTATTCATAAACAGTCAAAAAATTAATATCGTACAATAATCTATCCTTTTTATTATGGGAACCTGTAAACTTTTCATGCTACAATGAATTACCTATAATGCAATGCATAAAAATTTTACTAGCATATATTATGGGTGATTTTTTTTGCATATATTTACTAGCATATTTATGATTTTGTACTCATTATTTTATCAATATGTTTTGACTATGCACATATATGAGTTATGTTCAACTATAATAAAATGATTTGAGATTATGTATAGTTATGGCATATCATATATGTTGTGCTAGCATGGTTTTATGATTGATAATGTGGATTTGAAATCTAAATATTATAAGATGTGATGAGATGGATGTAAGAAAAGAATGATGAATTAGTCACGAGATCTTAATGAAGTAGCATGGATGTGGCCAAGCTATTGGGTAATAGCACTATGTGGGTAGTGCTAACTGTGGCTCAAGTTAATAGCTAGTGATACTGTATGGGCAACACTACTTATTGTGACCTAAGCTGATGCCTATTGATGCTATGCAGATAAGGCATTAGCTATGGCCTAAGTTAATGGCTAGTGGCACCATGTAGATATGATACTAGTTATAGCCTAAACTAATAACCATATTTGGCACCATGTAGAACTAATCTAAACTTAAGGTGATAGCTAAACAAGATTTATAATGCTTGGCATGGATTGATTGATGTTAAGGTGATGTACTCCAATGCCATGAATGATAAAAGTTATTCATAAATATTGCTTATATTTGATGCATGAATTTATACCATAATGTTTGCAGCATGATTTATATTTGATATCTTAATATTATAGGTATTTTTTATTGCATATCCATAATTATATGTTTAAGGACTCTTACTAAGCTGACTTGGGATTGGCTGAGAGAGACTGTATAGATCGATTTTATTTTATTTTTGGTATTGTACATACAGATTACATATTTTGAATAATAAATTTCATGTTCATGTGGTATTATAATTTGAATTATATATGTATAAAGATAACCAGGTCTTGTGTGTCATTGGGGTTCCAATCTAGGCATATAGTTATATTACTAACATCCCGAGCTAGATAACAGGTTTGGAGCATCACATCATCTTCTTAAAATTTGATGGAGCTTACGTATCGTTGGTTTAGTTTCCTTGGCTGTCTTTCTTTTGTACCATTCCTTTTTTCTTTTTATTAAACTATGCACTCATCTGCTTTCACTTACCGAATGAAAGTGATTGATGCCCAATTCTCTCTTTCAAAATAGGATATTTGATTAATGATCGAGAGGTTGAGGTTAAGTCCTACTGATGAAAAAATTAAGAAAAATAATCAATAAACATTATAATTATTCATGTATCCTTTCATATGCGTATGGCATGCACCTAACACCAACCCAATCTATCATTACCTCATTTTATTATTCTAAGCAAACTATATTACATTTGGGTTTTGGCATCAAGGGAGTTTAGCTTGGGTTATGCTGCAAGCTTTCAGAAAGAAATGTGAATTGAGGCCATGGTAACAGTAGCCAAAATCAAAATAAATTTTGGAATAACAATGAAATCATGGCAAAAGTTTGAAAGGCTAAATTTTGGAGACAATCATAGGTTTAATGAAGTCAAGTCTACACTAAATTACTGAACTTATTATAGGATAGATGATGCATTCAAGGCTAGAAAATGTTTAGTCCCATAAATGATGCATTAAAGGCCAAGCCTAACCAAGAATATTGAACAGAATTATATGACAGATGGTACAGAAATCAAGTTCTTAAATCAGGATGGACTGAACCCACATCAAGGGCGGCCTAATGGAAACAAAGTTCTCCTTCAATGTATAGGTTGGTCTCTATGCTATATTACTAGCCAAATCTCCCTAGATTTTTCGAGTCTATTGCTGAAGATTCTCTTTCATGACCTGGATTATAGGATGAAGCTTCTGCTTGCCCTTCCCACTAGTTGGCAAACACACCATATATCAGAAAAAAATTTGGTCATGTTTAGAACCTAGCTGGTCCCAAATCAACAAAACACAGGCTAATGGATAAGAACAAATTTAAGAAACTAAACTAAACTAAACGTGGAAGCTTTACTTGTATTTCTGGACCATCTGATACCACATAGACTCATGAAAACCTAAGCCATATATACATATGCTCTTATTACAATGCTCAAACTCCGACTAGATAACAAGCACTTCATATTTTTTGGACATGTAGCCAGCTCTATGGTCTCCTCCTCTGGACCATCATAGAAATAGTTTTGGCCGCCATCTCTGCGTCTGACGTCGTTGCACCGCCTTCGTAGTTAACTCCAGGGATTGCACCTGGTAATCCATTGATCGGATTTTGTCGTTGCTTCAGACTTCGCCATCACCGCACTGCTCTTGAAAGAGGGTAACGTTGGGACAACCAAATATATATATATATCCAAGAGTTTGAGTCAATAGATTAGATTGTCGGCATGTCAATTCTTCGAGGTTTTGCCATCAGGCTTGGCCGGGCTCACGAGCTGCCATTAGATATGTCAAGATTTTGTTCCATGGATTTAATTTTGTTGGTGTTTGGCGCCCAACGGGCTGGGGGCATCAGTACTCCTCGACCGGCCATGAGCTGCCATTTATGATTCTAGACAAGCCCGGCCCGTAGTTCATGACTCCTAGACCTGGCCATGAGGTGGAAGCATCCATGAAATCTTGGAAGAAAAAGTCTTTGTACACCGCCCCCGATGTAGCAAGTCCTATGTGGGCTGCACTGCCTCTCCTAATTAGTCCACGTGCATCCTACGTAGTTGACGTTGCGGAACGGTATGGCTCTGCTACGATGTTACGTTCTGATCATGACGGCTATTAAAAGCGCTTCGCCTTTATTTTAAAATAGCTGTGCAGATGAAAATACCCTTTCCCTCCAGCCTACTTCTACCGCCATTTTTTCTTGGATTACATCTGTGCAAGAAAAACTCTTTCTTCCCCCTCGCTTTGGGCTTTCGGATGCAAGGAATCAGTCCAATTTTTCTTAAGCAAGATCCTGAGCCCTCGCTCTGAGAGTCCGGTCGGAAGAAAATATTTCAGCTTCGAGGCTGGAATACGTAGCTACTGAAGTCTTTGTACAAAAACTTCTGAAGAAAATGTCATCCGTAGCAGGAAGTAAAAAGTCCTTGTTCCAATTTCTTTGTAAAGCTCCTTTATTACATCAACTATTTTTTTGTCGTTAGATGAAGTTAATGCTTTAGAAAACTGTTTAATGCGCAGGTAACTTCCTTAGACCAAAATAGTTATGACATTCTGGGAGTCATAATTGTTTAGAGTTTAGTGTTTTGTAGCACGAATGTTATATTGTATAACTTATGAACTGGGGTATCGTCAGAGTGTTTCGGCGGCCTATATTCCCCGTTATTTCCTTTCCATATAGCTCTAGTTACAAACCTACGACACCCGTGCTCTGGGGTGTCATCATAAAAGCTACGACACCCCAGATTTACTGTTAAGATACCGTAGTTACAAGCCTACGACACTCGTGCTTATAACTAACCAAGGAGAGAGCATGGGAATGGATATAAAGAAGAGGAGAAGAGGGGGGAGGAGCATTCTACGAAGGGCCAAGTGGAGAAGAGGGGGGAGCGACACCTCAGTTTAAACCTTAACAGTCCCCGCACGGGTGTCGCCACCTTAAAGCCAGGGTGTCGTCAGATGAGAGCGGGGGTGTCGGTAATAGACTAAGTCGGGGATGTCATCGATCCCCGCCTTAACAGTCCCTGCACGGGTGTCATCGCCCTAAAGCTAGGGTGTCGTCACGCTAAAGCTGGGGTGTCGTAAGAGCCTAAGTCGGAGATGTCGTCGGTCCCCTCCTTAACAGTTCCCACACAGGTGTCGTCGCCTTAAAGCTAGGGTGTCGTCGCGCTAAAGCTAGGGTGTTGTAAGAACCTAAGTCGGCGATGTTGTCGGTCCCCGCCTTAACAGTCCCCGCCGGGGGTGTCGTCGCGCTAAAGCTGGGGTATCGTAAGAGCCTAAGTCGGGGATGTCGTTGGTCCCCGCCTTAACAGTCCCGGCACGGGTATCGTCGCCTTAAAGCTAGGGTGTTGTCAGATGAGAGCTGGGGTGTCGGTAAGAGCCTAAGTCAGGGATGTCGTCCGTCCCCACCTTAACAGTCCCGACATGGGTGTCGTCGCCTTAAAGCTAGGGTGTCATCAGTTGAGAGCTGGGGTGTTGTAACAGCCTAAGTCGGGGATGTCGTCGGTCCCCGCCTTAACAATCCCAGAACGGGTGTCGTCGCCTTAAAGATAGGGTGTCGTCAGATGAGAGCGGGGGTGTCGTAACAGCCTAAGTCGGCGATGTCGTCGGTCCCCGCCTTAACAGTCCGGCACGGGTGTCGTCGCCTTAAAGCTAGGGTATCGTCAGATGAGAGCTGGGATGTCGTAACAGTCTAATTGTGTTGTCGTATTTCTTTAAGTGAGGTGTCGTATTTTTTTCACCTTGGTATCCTAATGCTTTGTCATGATATATTGACAGCTAAATCTATGTATATCATTGTTCATGACTGTATACCTATATTTCCACAGACGATGCTGAAATTATAAATCGGAAAGAAATCGAGCACACTCTCGGCTGTGAACCTTCACCCATCGCTCCAAAAGCAGGGGTTGATACTGTAGTTCCTCAAACTGGAATGGAATTCAATTCAGCAGATGATGTATATACTTTCTACAATGGATACGCAAAAAGAGTTGGTTTTGGAATCACAACAGTGTGTAGCAGGGCCAACAACAACAAACAACTTTGCTTCAAGCACCTGGCGTGTTAGAGGCAAAGAAAATCTAGAAAAACAGAGAAGAGCATGAATCATAGGGATACTGGGAAAGTTGATTGCATGACATCCATAAAAGCAAGACTGAATGCTACAAGTGGTAAGTGGATATTGGTTGAGATTTCTCTAAAACATAACCATGGGATGTCCATAACATCAACTGGTTATCTACGATCGCATAGGAGGATCAACACACCAGAGAAGGTAGAGATCAGTAATTTACATGCCATAAATGTTCCGACAACTCAGATATACTCTGCCATAGCAAGGAGAAAAGGGGGCAGAAGACAATTGGATTTCACCAAGAAGGATGCTCGTAATTTCATTTGTCGTGAACGTCAGTCTAAGCTGAAAGAAGAGATGCTCAGTCGATGGTAATCCATTTCACCGAAATGCAACTCAGAAATCCCAATTTCTTCTATACCTTAGACCTCAATGATAATGGTCATCTCAGGTCTATCTTCTGGATTCATCCAAGGTCAAGATTGGCATGCACATACTTCGGTGATGTTCTAAGCTTTGACTCAACCTACTTGACAAATAGATATCAAATGCCTTTTTGTCCATTCGTCGGGGTCAACCATCATGGACAGTCCACCTTGCTTGGTTGTGCATTGTTGTCTGATGAGAGTACTGAGACATATAAATGGGTTTTTCAGTCATGGCTGATGCAAATGATGGTCAAGCACCTATTGCCATAATAACTAACCAAGATAAGGCAATTGAGGCTGCTGTTAAAGAAGGCTTTCCTAACACACGATATCGATTTTATCTTTGGCATATATTGAAGAGGATACCTGAAAAGATTGACCACATTTGCACAGCAAATCCCAAATTTATGGTTAATTTCGATGAGGCGATATATGATTCATTGACCATACAGTCATTCGAGGAAAGGTGGGCACATGTTATGGAGAAATATAAAGAATGCAAGGCTATAGATTGGTTCAATGTCCTTTACGAATGTTGGGATAAATGGGTCCCAATTTACCTAAAGGATACATTCTTCGCAGGTTTATATTTCATTGTTTCTGGTTCATGTTCGCGTTCAACGCTTCTTTTTTAACAAAATTATGTACAGGGATGTCATCTTCACAAAGGAGCGAGAGCATAAATCACTTCTTCGATGGGTTTATAAATTCGAAGACTACACTAACGGAGTTCATAGGTGATGCGTGTCGTAGCGCAACGATTAAAACACCTTAATTTCACTATTAGAATAGTGAGAGTAAGGGATCAATTCCACCAGGACTCTAGCGATTATTTTAAAATAAATTTATAAATTTAACTAAATAGATAATTAAGTAGATAATTAGTAGTGCAAAATAATAAGATATGGTCTATCTTATAAGAGCACGGCTCGTACCGTAGATCATGGCCCATCCCTTTTAAGCATAGATCAGTCTAAGATTATTTCCACTTAAATATAATTTAATAACAATTAAAATAGAAACTTTATTTCATATAAATTAAAAAGTCATGACATTAAGAAGGCAATAAGAAAGCAATAAATTCTCCCTACACCAAACCAAAGATGGGATGAACGGTTTGGAGACAGGCCCCTACACCAAACAAAAGATGGGATGAACGGTTTGGAGACAGGCTGAACTGGGCCCGCCTTTCTTCTTTCACAGACGCCAAGCCACGGACCTCCTGGGAATGGGAACAGAGCCTTACGACTTCTCCACGGATGCATGGACAGAGCCTCCAAGCAGAGCTTCTGAGCCACGACAGAGTCTGAGGATTCCTCCAAGAAATACCTTCACGCCCTCGAACAGCTCCTAGAACTTTGGGAATAGCCGCTTCTCAACTCTCCAAGCCGCCTGGGAACAGAGCTTTCTCCAAGAAAAACGCTCACGAACGGCTCTCCACGGAATCCACGGACGCAGAGCCTCCACCGACTTCTCTCTGGATTCACGAACGGCAGCCTGCAGAGATTCCACGAACGTCTGCTCACGACGGATTGAGCCTCCATGAAAATGCCCACGAACAGAGGACTCCAAGAAACCGCCCACGAACAGAGGACTCCACGAATGTCTGCTGACGGATCTCATGGATGCAGCGTCTCCACGGACTTCTCCCTCTCCAAACGAAGCCTCCCTGCTGCTATTTATAGAAGCCCGAACATTGCTTAGATGGTGAAGCAACTGTTGCCAAAATAGAGAACGCGGAGAAGCAACGAACGGCGCAGAGAAAATCTCGGAGAAATCATGAATAAAATCAAAATTCCTTCAAGATGAATTTAATTCTACCAATTTGATAACCTCCTATCCAATTTATTCCTTAATTGGTGGAGGAAAAGATTGGATTTGATTGGGAGAAGAATCGGCTGAGATAAGAAGATCTCTATTGAGAAGACGATAAGTCGGCACTGGGTTTGTCGACTTTGCTTTAAAATTCGTGCTAAATCCTTATAAAATTAATTTCGAGCTCGTTTTAAGTCCGATTCGAGTGCGTCATTAAATTTTTAAAATTGAGCTCTTCAAATTGATAAGGTTTTACCTAAAATATTATATAAATTATTAAAATATTAAATAATAATATGTACTTTAAATTATTAATTAATAGGTTTAATGATAATTATTTATGCATTTATCACTCCCCCAACTTGAATCTTACTCGTCCTCGAGCAAATAAGAATTTTTAGAAATATGTACCAAGCTAGTCCAAGAATTGATAGTTATCTTACAGTTCTTCTTAAAATTTTTGGTTAGATCATAAGGAGGTACTTCATCGGATTATTAAGTTTACCCATTTAGTGATAAAGTGTAGTCCATAAGAATTTATAGAAGTCTTCCTTCACCAACTTTCCACTTCTCTAATTAAGTCTTCTAACTTAATTTGGGTTGGGTGTAATGTCTTTTGTAATTTGGTTCCCTTATGTAAAGTCAGTGCAATGTCCTATCCCCTTGCTTTCTAATTAACCCTTGTAGCGAGCTTTAGGCCAATGGCTCCCAAACCAATTGGTTTTAGGGCATTAGGTGTAAAACACCCCTCGGACTTACTTACTCGAGTCAAAAAGGCTTTAGGTAGGACTGACTCTACTTAGGTTCTTTTACATTCTCACGTTTTTACGCGAACAACATCACTTTCTTAGGTGACGGGCCCGGTTACTCAGTGAAAGATGTTAAGAACCTAATTTATTAACTTTAAGAGAGATTTTTTTTTTTTGAAGAACATTTTCACCCATACCCTTATTAAGTAGATTGTACTATTAAGATCAGTGGTCAGGAGGGTCTGAAATTATTCTAAAAATTTTTCTGGGCTAAACCCTACCTTTTATTAGGTTTTCTTAATAATTTATTCCTCAGTATCTCAAAAATAATCTAACCATTAATTCATTAATAGACTGCTTGATTAACTTCAAATCGAGACAAATTTGGTACACACACCTGATTATAGTTTTACTCGAGGATTTACTTATTCTTTTTCCTCCCCCCCCAACTCAATTTCCATTGTCCTAATGGAAGAAAAATTAATTTCAAGGAAAGATACTACCTGGTAGAGTATTTGAAGGTTGGACGTTTCATTGTTGCCATCTTCTTTCAATCTGCTTCTGTTGCTCTTCTCTGGTCATACTAAAAGAACATACTAAAAGAACAGAAAGTTAAAAATAACTAATAAACTGGGTTGCCTCCCAAGAGCGCTAAGTTTAAAGTCTTCAGCCAGACTGTGCTACTTATTATGATAATGTTGGGTTCACAAGATCAATTGATTCAACAATTTCTTCATCATTAATTTCTTCTATATATGGTTTCAAACGTTGGCCATTTACTTTGAATGTATTTCCTTGCTTGGGGTCTTTAAGCTCTACAGCTCCATGGGGAAATACTTGAGTTACTATAAAAGGTCCATTCCATCGTGAACGAAGTTTTCCAGGGAAAAGGTGTAATCTTGAATTGTAAAGCCATACTTTTTGATTTGGTTCAAAGATTTTTCTACTAATAAATTTGTCATGATATGCTTTGGTTCGTTCTTTATAAATTTTTAAGCTTTCATATGCATCATTTCGTAGCTCTTCTAACTCATTCAATTGAAGTTTCCTATTGACACCTGCATTTTTCATATCATAATTAAATTGCTTGATGGCCCAAAATGCACGGTGTTCTAATTCTACAGGTAAATGACAGGCTTTTCCAAATACGAGCCTGTAAGGAGACATTCCTATGGGAGTTTTAAATGCAGTACGATAAGCCCATAATGCATCATCCAAACGTTCTGACCAATCTTTCCTATCAGGTTTCACCATTTTTTCAAGGATATGTTTAATTTCTCTATTTGATATTTCAACTTGGCCACTAGTTTGGGGATGATAAGGTGTAGCTACCTTATGAGTAATTCCATATTTGTTCATTAATCCTTCGAAGTGTCTATTCGTGAAATGTGTACCCCCATCACTAATTATAGCCCTTGGGCATCCAAAACGACTAAGGATATTATGCTGAACAAACTTGATTACAACTTTATGGTCATTGGTTCGAGTTGCCCTGGCTTCAATCTATTTTGACACATAATCAACTGCCACTAGAATGTATTCGAATCCAAAAGAGGAAGGAAATGGGCCCATAAAATCAATACCCCATACATCAAAAATTTCTACAACCAAGATAGGGTTTAGGGGCATCATGTCTTTTCGAGAAATATTTCCTGTTTGTTGACATTGGAGACAATTACGGCCAAATTCATGTGCATCTTTAAAAAGAGTTGGCCAATAAAACCCACTTTGCAGTACCTTTGCTGCAGTTTTCTTTCCACTAAAATGTCCTCCACAGGCAAGAGAATGACAGAAGTTAAGTATACTTTTGAATTCACTCTCGGAACACATCGCCTAATCACCTGATCTGAACAGTACTTAAATAATTCAGGGTAAAATCTATCTTTTTCTTGTTTTGTCCAGTGGGAAGGTACTTTTCCTGTTGCCAAATAATTCACAATGTGGGCAAACCAGGGAAGACTGCTATGGGAAATTGAGAACAATTGCTCATCAGGGAACTTATCTCTAATTATTTCTTTATTGTATTCCACTGAGATCCTAGAGATATGATCTGCTACCATATTTTCAGAACCCTTCTTATCTAAGATTTCTAGATCAAATTCTTGTAGTAGAAGGATCCATCTAATCAGTCTGGGTTTTGTATCCTTTTTTGATATAAGATGCCTCAACGCTGCATGATCTGAATAAACTAAAACCTTAGATCCTAACAGATATGATCTAAACTTTTCTAGGGCAAACACAACTGCTAGTAATTCTTTTTCAGTGGTAGTATAGTTCATTTGTGCATCTGAAAGAGTTTTGCTAGCATAATAAATTACATGGGGTTCTCGATTGAGTTTCTGTCCTAGAACTGCCCCTACAGCATAATCAGAAGCATCACACATAATTTCGAAGGGTATGGTCCAATCTGGGGGCTTGATAATTGGTGCAGTGGTCAAAGCAGTTCGAAGGATGTTATAGGCTGTTAGACAATTTTCATCAAAATTAAAAGAACTATCTTTAGTCAACAAATTACACAATGGTCGAGAAATTTTACGAAATCTTTGATGAAGCGTCTATAAAAACAGCATGACCAAGGAAAGATCGTACTTATTTAACTGAGGTTGGGGTGGTAGATTTGAGATCAATTCAACCTTGGCTTTATCAACCTCAATACCTCGCTCTGAAACAATGTGTCCGAGCACAATTCCCTCACGAACCATAAAATGGCTCTTCTCCCAACTTAGGACTAAATCATTTCCATACATCGTTTTAGTACCTTAGTCAAGTTCTCGAGACAGCTATCAAATGATGCACCAAAAACTAAAAATCATCCATAAATACTTTCAAAAATTGACCAATCATATCAGAAAATATGGCCAACATACATCGTTGAAAAGTGGCTGGTGCATTACAAAGACCAAATGGCATGCATCTAAAGGCAAATGTTCCAAAGGGACAGGTGAAGGTGGTCTTTTCTTGATCTGCAGGAAATACTGGGACTTGATTGTATCCTGAATATCCATCTAAGAAACAAAAGAAACTTTGTCCCGCTAGCCGTTCTAGAATTTGATCGATAAAAGGCAAAGGAAAGTGGTCTTTCCTAGTCACGCATTCAACTTTCGATAATCTATACACACTCTCCAACTAGTTGATGTACGAGTAGGAATTGATTCGCCCTTTTCATTTTTAATCATGGTAATACCCGATTTTTTAGGTACTACTTGGATTGGACTGACCCATTGACTATCTGAAATTGGATAAATGATACCAGCATCAAGCCATTTTACTACTTCTTTCTTAACAACATCCCTCATGTTCGGATTTAGCCTTCGTTGCATATCTCTATGTGGTTTGGCTTCAATTTCACTATGAATGTGGTGCATGCAAACGGAAGGGTCAATTCCCTTAAGATCAGCTATTGTCCATCCAATTGCCTCTTTATGTTCTTTAAGTACATCTACCAATTTATCTTCCTGCTCAGAGGTTAGGGTAGATGCAATGATTACTGGAAGGGTGTCATTGGGTCCAAGGAATGAATATTTTAAGTCATCTGGAAGAGGTTTCAACTCTAATTGGGGTGGTTCTTCCAAGGATGGTATTAAAGGGTTTGGTTTAGTTGGAAGTGGTTCGTATTTTATAGTCCAAGGAGGGATGGTGTCGAACTTAGGTGGTTCTAATAACATGTTTATCTCTTTGGTATACTCATCAATATCAAAGTCATCTATTCCAAAATGTGTAAGACATGTTTGTAAAGGATCAGAATCAATCAAACTTTGGAATTTCTTATCTACTACTTCCTCTATCATGCTTACTTCATTTAAATCATACACAGGTGGTCCTTGGGAAGCATTAAAAATATTTAATCTCATCTTCTTGTTTCCAAAAGATACATCCATCACACCTGTTCTACAATTTATACATGCATTAGCGGTAGCTAGAAAAGGTCGTCCAAGGATGATGGGAATTTGGTTAGGATTACCGCTAGATTCCATATCTAACACAAGGAAGTCGACAGGAAAATAGAATTCATCCACCTTTACTAATACATCTTCCAATATTCCACGAGGTTCTTTGACTGATCTATCTGCCAATTGTAGTGTTACTGTAGTGGGTTTCAACTCTCCAAATCCGAATAACTCATACACTGAACTTGGGAGAAGGTTTACACTTGCACCCAAATCTAATAATGCTTTCTTGATTGTGAAGTTTCCTATGACACATGATATAATTGGGGTACCAGGATCTTTTAGTTTGGGTGGGGTTATTTGCTGAACAACTGAGCTGACTTGCTCAGTCAAATGTATCTTTTTTGGTATTTGTGTCTTGGCTTTCCGTTTTTGTGTGCATAGATCCTTCAAAAATTTGGCATAAGCCGGAACTTGCTTGATAGCATCGAGAAGAGGTAAGTTTTTTTGGACTTGCTTAAATAACTCAAGCATCTCATTCATCTTTATATTCTTCTTATCTGAAGGCAGAGGAGATTCTAAAGCACTAGGGAATGGGGCTTTAGGTGTGATTGCTTGATCATTGAATTCCTTTTCTTCTTCATTTCTTCTCTTTTCTGGTTTAGCCACTTCTAATTTCTGGGTTGGTTCAGGTGGGTTCAATGTTTTTCCACTTCTGAGAGTCATGACTGATTTAGGCATGTCTGGAATTTGTTAGGACTATTGGAACACTACAAGAAAAAAAAATATTGCGACGCCAAATGCATCGCTAATGCATCGCTAACATGCTATTGCGACACATTAGCGACGCAATGACTGCATCGCTGAGAATATCGTCGCAACCATAATTTATCGCAATTGCGTCGCAAAACAGCAAACTCTCTACAACGTAGAGATGCGTCGCAATATTGCGACGCACAAATGCGTCGCTAATTTAAAACTAAATTTTAATATTTTAAATATTAATATTAAATATCGGCGACGATCCGACGGTTGCGATCGATCCAAGCCATGATCGATCCGGTCGGCGATGATCCGACGGTTG
>UESW01004805.1:0-10437 GCA_900491605.1 Calamus simplicifolius
AAGGTCAGCCGAAGAAAGAGTAAGGTCGGTTGAGGAGAGGGCGAGGGCGGCGAAAGAGGAGGCCAGTCACGCTCGAGAGGCCGAGAGGCAGCAGTGGCAGCTCTGGCCGCCACGGAGGGAGTTCAAGCCGCCGAAGTGGAAGCAGCCATCGCAGCCAGGACCATTGGGGTCATCGAGGAGTTCAAAGCGTCCGAGCGCTTTGCGGACGAGCTGGCGAAAGCTTCGGCGGGGCGTTTCTCCAAGGGTTTCAGCACGGGAAAGAAAAAGTTGCCTGGAACTTGAACTTCCCTCAAGCCTTAGACGTCGAGCTCGAAAGCCCCTCGAAGTTGGCCCAATCTGATGACGAGCCCGCACCAGCAGAACCGTGAGCCTCCGCCTGTGTTTTATTTTTGCAAGTCCGACTAAGTCGGCATTTTGTAACTACTTTGAATTAATAAAATATCATTTTTCTTCAAGACGAACTGTTTGTCCATCTATAATTGCCCCAACTTCATTGACCAGCGACGTGCGACCTCTCCGGGCTTCATCAGCACCGAGGGATAACCCTTAATTCATTTGCGAGTCGAGTTAGCCATATATTAGGACCGAACCTTGGGGCCAGGAAGGATGAGCTTCCTGGAGTCGAGGCATCGTACTCAGGAGGTCGGGGTAGAAGGGCTCCTGAGAACTGATGGCTCACCACTCCGCCGGAGGTGTCGGGTTTTATTCCTGGCTGGCCCCGGGGCTTTAAGTACCGACGGGAGTCGGGCTTTGTGCCTGGCTGGCCCAGGGCTTAAGGTGCCGACGGGAGTCGGGCTTTGTGCCTGGCTGGCCCAGGGCTTAAAGTGCCGACGAGAGTCGGGCTTTGTGCCTAACTGGCCCAGGGCTTAAAGTACCAATGGGGGTCGGGCTTTGTGCCTGGCTGGCTCAGGGCTTAAGGTGCCGACGGGGGTCGGGCTTTGTGCCTGGCTGGCCCAGGGCTTAAGGTGCCGACGGGGGTCGGGCTTTGTGCCTGGCTGGCCCAGGGCTTAAGTGCCGACGGGGTCGGGCTTTGTGCCTGGCTGGCCCAGGGCTTAAAGTGCCGACGGGATTCGGGTTTTGTTCGAAAACTGAGGTGCTAAAATTCAAACTCGTTAATATCAAATGAGGGGCGAAGGCCCAAGAGAATACAGGCACGACATTTAAGGTGGAGAGAAATGCATTACTGATAATACCGACGAAGGTTGTCGGCATTCCATGTTCGGGGTAGTGGCTTCCCACCCAATTCTTCGACCTTGTAGGCTCCATGATGGAGTGTCTCGGTGACCCAGTAGGGCCCTTCCCAGTTAGGAGCTAGCTTGCCTCCTTCCGTTGGCCTCGAGACTTCAGCTCGTCGAAGGACCAGGTCTCCCGAAGAAAGTCTTGGGACGCACGCGGGTGTTGTAGTACCTGGCAGCTCGTTGCCGGTAGACGCCATCCGCAGCCGCGCTCAGTCTCGTACCTCCTCTACTAGGTCGAGGTTGGCTCGCAGTCGGTCTGAGTTATTCTCCTCATTGTATGACTCCACCCGAGGACTCGGGGAGCCTATCTCTACCGGGATGACAGCTTCAGATCCAAAGACCAAGCTGAACGAAGTCTCTCCGGTGGGGGTTCGGGGTGTTGTGTGGTAGGCCCACAGCACATTGTGGAGCTCCTTCACCCATCGCCCCTTGCAATCGTCCAGTCGGGTCCTCAGTCCTTAGAGAATGATGCGATTGGTCACCTCGACCGCTCCATTGGTCTGAGGGTGTCCGACGGAAGTGAACCTCTAGTGAATGCCTAGTTCGATGCAGAACCCACGGAAGGGCGCGTTGTCGAACTGCCGGCCATTGTCGGTGACCAGGGTATGGGGTAGCCCGAATCGACATATGATGGACTTCCAAAAGAAAGATCTCACCTTGCTTTCAGTGATTTTAGCAAGGGCTTCAGCTTCAACCCACTTAGTAAAGTGGTCAACGACCACCAGCAGGAACCTGCGCTGTCCGGAGGCCGGGGGAATGGTCCCAAAATATCCATACCCCACTGGACGAAGGGCCAAGGTGCCACCAAAGGGGTCAGCTGAGACGTCGGCTGCCGCTGAATATTGGCATGGCGCTAGCAGCTATCACACTTTTTAACAAGCTCGGCCGTCTTCCTTCATGGTCAGCCAATAGTATCCTGTCGTAGGGCCTTGTAAGCTAGGGCTCTGCCCCCCAGGTGACTCTCGCAGATGCCTTCATGGATTTCTCAAGATATAGTCGGCCTCGACTGGCCCCACGCACTTAAGGACAGGGTATGAAAATGACCTTCGATAAAGCCTCCCGTCCATTATCAGGAACCTTGGGGCCCGGCGCTTCAGTAATCTAGCCTCCACGGGATCCTTAGGGAGGGAGCCGTCGGTCAAATACAGTACATAGGCATCCATCCAAGAAGGCCCTTGCTCGACCGGCAATGCCTCTTCCGCAGCTTCGATGCTTGGGGTCTGCAAGTGCTCCACATACGTTCTTCCCAGGGTCCCGTCGGCCAAGGTGGCCAATCGGGAGAGGGCATCCGCCCTAGCGTTCTCCGCTCGGGGAATGTATCTGACACGGAAGTAAGAGAACCGAGGCTTGGGACTGCACCTTACTCAAGTAACGGACATGGCTGGGTCCCTGGCTTCATACTCCCCAGTGACCTGCCCAGAGACAAGCTGGGAGTATATGAAGGCTCTCAAACGCTCCGCACCAAGCTCCCGGCCAACCTCATCCCTGCCAGCAGGGCTTCATACTCCGTCTGGTTATTAGTGGCCGGGAATAGAAACCGAAGGGCGTACTCCACCACCTCCCCGTCGGGACTTGCGAGGATGAGTCCGGCTTCGCTCCCCTGGGAATTCGCTGCCCGTCCACGTGCAAGATCCACTCTTCTCCTTCTGCTCCCTCAGGGGGGCCATGCGTACCTTCGGGCATGGCTCTTCGCGGCACTCCTCGGTCCAGGTGCACTCAACCAAGAAATCAGCTAATATCTGGGACTTCATGGCGGACCTCGGCTGGATTGATAAATCAAACTCGCTCAACTTGACCGCCCACTTAGCTAATCAACCCGAGGTGTCAGGGCGGGACAGGATAGTCCGAAGAGGTTGGTCCGTGAGGACCACTATGGGATGAGCTTGGAAGTAGGGTCGAAAGCGTTGTGCGAAGACCACCAAGGCGAAGATGATCTTCTCAGTCCTGATGTACCTGGTCTCGGCATCATGAAGCACCTTGCTTGTGTAATAGACCGGCATCTGTACTCCATCAGCATCCATACGCACGAGCACAGAACTGACGGCCTCGGGGGAGGCTGCAAGGTACAGAAGAAGCTCCTCTCCGCTCCTCGGCTTGGACAGCAACGGTGGAGTGGATAAAAATTGCTTCAATTCCTCGAAGGCACCCTGACACTCCTTTGTCCACTCGAAGCTGTCGACCTTACGTAGTGCCTTAAAGAAGGACAGGCATCTTTCCGCCGATCTTGACATGAAGCGACTCAGGGCTGCTATCCTCCCGGTCAGGCATTGTACCTCCTTTTTATTAGCTGGAGGCCTCATATCCAGGATGGCCCGGATCTTATCGGGATTGGCTTCAATCCCCCGCTGGGTTACCATGAAGCCCAAAAACTTGCCTACCACAACCCCGAAGGCACATTTGTGGGGGTTCAGCCTCATCCGGTACAGGCGTAGGTTGCTGAAGGTTTCCGCAAGATCGACAACGTGGTCGGCCGCGTGGGCACTCTTGGTCAGCATATCATCCACATACACCTTCATGTTGCGCCCAATCTGGTCCCCAAAGACCTTATTCATCAGCCTCTGATAAGTAGCCCCACATTCTTCAGCCCAAACGACATCACTTTGTAGCAGTAGATCCCTTTTTCAGTGACGAATGAAGTGGCCTCTTCATCAGCTGGGTCTATCCTGATTTGGTTGTATCCTGAGAAAGCGTCCATGAAGCTAAGGGCTTCATGCCGGATGTAGCATCCACCAGCTGATCAATCAGGGGCAGCGGGAAGCTGTCTTTGGGGCACGCCTTATTGAGGTCGGTGAAGTTCATGCACATCCTCCAGCTCCCGCTGGCCTTACGCACCATCACGACATTTGCCAGCCAGTCGGGATAGTGCACTTCACGGATATGACCGGCCGCCAGGAGCTTTCGCACCTCCTCATCCACAGCCTTTTGTCTGTCTAGGGCGAAGCTTCTCTCTTCTGCCGAATGGGTCGGCACCCCGGCTTGATGTTGAGCCGGTGGGTGATCACTTCCTTCGGAATGCCCGATATGTCCGACGCTGACCAGGCGAAGATATCAGCATTAGCTCGTAGGAAAGCGAGGAGCTGACCACGGGCCTCCTCCGGGAGTGATGCTCCGATGCGAATCGTCCTTGCTGGGTCCTCCCCAAGAGGGAAGGCTAGCAAATGCTCGGCTGGTTCTCCTCTCCTTTCTAGGTCCCGAGGGTCCAATACCTCTGACACGGGCGTCAGTGCCACCTCCTCCGGACTCGGAGCCATGTGGCAGCAAAGTGGGGGCGGGTTCTGCTCCCCCCCATCTTCCTAACCCCCTCACTGGTGGAAAACCTCACGAGGAGCCTTTTAGTGGCGATGACGGCATCCAAGAGGTTGAGTCCGGGCCTTCCGAGGATAGCGTTGTAGGCGAGGGGCACCCGGACTACGAGAAAGCTAATGAGAAATGTGCTATGGAGCAGGGCCGTGCCAGCTGTGACAGAAAGAGTGATTTCCCCTCGACCCTCACGAATCTCCAGTGAACCCAATCAAGGGTGTGACGACAGGCCGGAGCAGGTTAGGTGATAGATTCATGCGAACAAAAGCATCATAGTTCAAAACATCCACCGAGCTTCCACTATCGACTAAAATTCTCCTTACAGGGTGTTTTGCTATCGTCATGGATACGATGACACTATCATCATTTTTATTAACCACCCCCTCTAAGTCCCTTTTGAAAAAAGGGATTACAGAGTCTAACTCTCCCCTCTCCCTCGGCCTCTTGGGCGGTCCACCTGCCCCCTAGGAAATCATCGCCACCATCTTCTCGGTTGGAGCATTGTCGATCATTAGCGGCGGGGGCGCCGACGGGCCAGACACTCCCGGGTTGTTCCTCTGGACGAATTTTCCCAGGTGGCCCCGCTGGATAAGATCCTCTATCACCTTTTTTAACTAGCGACAGTCGTCGGTGTCATGGCCGTGGTCCCGGTGGTAGCGACAGTAAAGGTTCTTGTTGTAGGGGATCTTCGGGTTCATTGGAGGAGGGCACTGAAGATAAGACTCACCTTCAATCTCGAGCAGGATGTGCGATATCGGCGCGAGCAAAGGGGTGTAAGGCCCGTCTCTCGGCGCAGGGGCTCGAGGTGGCTACTGAGTAGCGAAGCGAGACGGGTGAAGCCCTCGCTTTAAGGCCAAGGTTGCCACTGAGTCCTCAAGATTATAAACTTCCAGAGCAGCTTCCTTGAACCGAGCAATGTAATCCCGCAGGGACTCACCACTCTTCTGCTGGATAGAGAAGAGGCTGTCAGCTACCCTTGGAATCTTCCTACAGGCATCGAAATGGGCCAAGAAGGCCCTCTCTAGCTGACGGAAGGAGTCAATACTCCGCGCGGCAGGCGAGAGTACCAAGCTCGGGTGGCTTTCTTCAAGGTGGCTGGGAAGGCAATGCACATGAGTGAGTCGGTTGCCCCTGGACCTGCATGAGAACCTTGTAACTTTCTAGGTGGTCCAGGGGTCCGTTATCCCGTCATAAGGTCCAGCTGAGGAAGATGGAACCAGGTGGAGATGGGCTCCTCCATGATGCGACGAGACAGTGGCGGCCGGCTATCGTAGTCCGCCTCTAGAGGGTTGGTAATCCGGCGGCTGAGCTCTTCCAACCGCTGGTTATACTCATCAAGTCGACGCTCTGCTCGACGGGCTATCCCGCCATCGAAAGACCCTTCCCTTGAGGAGTCTGAGGGAGAAGGGCGGCGGAGAGGCCTACGGGGGCGCTCTGCCTCTCTCTCACGCCGCCGCTTGGGAGATGCACTGGCGTGGCAAGAGGGCGACCGAGGCCGCTTGGAGGCCTCGCGGTGGCAAGGCTTAGATGAAGCGCAGTGATGGCGGGCTTCCAGGGCAGGAGACCTCCTCCGACACGAATGTTGGCTGGGTTTCACCACCCCTGGAACCGATGGACACGGCTCCGGCTGCCGCGGGGCCATCTGCTGGTGCTGCAGGCCTTGAACCACCGTCGCCAAGGATTGGACTTGCGCGGCGAGAGCAGCAAACCGATCTTCTTGAGGCTGTTGTACCGGTGCTGGTGCAGGAACGTTGGCTTAAGGAGCTGAGGGGCTAAGTGCGGGCTAATCAGCCCTTTGACGCTGCCCCCCAGCATGACTGACGGTGGCCTCCCGTGCGCGAGTTGTCACCATCGTCAGAGTTTGAAGAGGAAGAAGTTACTAACAGGTTCGGAGCTTTTCTCTTCCTACCCCTACCGACGCGCCAATCTGTTGACGCCAAGTCACCTTCTTCAAGCGCCAGGGAAATAAACGTCCTCCTCGACAGGCTCATGCAAGAAAAGTCCCCGGAGACCGGATGCTCCGATGGGGACCCTCCGACGCTCAAGTTAGTCACTTGGGAACAGGTGAGAACTTGCTAGCCGAAGAAGCTAGAGAGAGTTAGGGTTTCACTAGCAAGGAGACTAGAAAACCTTAGTTTTTTCTGGGGATCCTACTTACAGTGAGGATGCGGCCTTTTATACCTGCTCGAAGATCTACTTTCCGTCCAAAAAAATCACTGATTTTGAGGCGCCCCGTCTGGTAATGGACAAAAAGGCGAGGCTTGACAGTGACGGGTCATACTGTCATCGTGTGTCGGAGATGTCCTACATTACTTGCCAGTACGGCCTCACAGGTGTCCGGCAGCGGGGGTTGCATTTGGTGCGCGCCGTCATTGGATGTGATCACGCACAGCTACAAGTGGCGATGAATCGTACTCCGTTACGGGGCATGGTCATGCATAGTTGAGCATGTGCAACGAGCCATGCGCCATTATGAGGCATGGCCACTCGCAACCACGGGCGTGCAGCGGGCCATATGGGCGCTCCAGGCGGCCTGAAGATGTTGCTTGGTTCAGAGGCCTGTCCATGCACTGAGCGTCGCTCTGCACCCCGAGACCGAAGGGAGTCTCGGGGTTGAGATGTGGTGCCCTCACCCCGAGACCGGAGGGGGTCTCGGGGGTGTGACGTTACTTGTGCATCCCGAGACCGGAGGGAGGTCTCAGGGTTAATGCAATGCCCTCACCCCAAGACCGGAGGGGGTCTCGGAGGTGAGATGTTACTTGTGCACCCCGAGACTGGAGGGAGGTCTCGGGGTTATAATGTAGTGCCCTCACCCCGAGACCGGAGGGGGTCTTGGGGGTGAGATGTTACTTGTGCACCCCGAGACCGGAGGGAGGTCTTAGGGTTATAATGCAGTGCCCTCACATCAAGACCGGAGGGGGTCTCGGGGGTGAGATGTTTCTTGTGCACCCCGAGACCGGAGGGAGGTCTCGGGGTTATAATGCAGTGCCCTCACCCGAGACCGGAGGGGGTCTCGGGGGTGAGATGTTACTTGTGCACCCCGAGACCGAAGGGAGGTCTTGGGTTATAATGCAGTGCCCTCACCCCGAGACCGGAGGGGGTCTCGGGGGTGAGATGTTCCTCGTGCACCCCGAGACCAGAGGGGGTCTCGGGGTTGAGTGACACTTTGGAGATGCGAAGTGAATCCTTGAAGTAGACACTTGGCGAAACTGACATCGATATCGGAGGATTAGAAGGTTTCGGGGCCAAAGGGATCTCCGTTAGCTGCCGTTGCCATTTATTCTAACGGTGCTGAATCAGCCATCAGGTGATATTTGTTGGTGACCTGTGCTTGGAATTTTGAGTGGTCCATATCAGGGATTATATAATACCATAGTGAAATCTGAAGAAATGACGAAAGAAAAATCAATATGAAATTCCCTTCAGCAAGCACCTCTATAAAAATTATGGTGCTGACAACAGTGCAAAGTGACCTAATTATGTAACAACACGGATTCAACATTGCCATGATAACACCTGCACCATTATAAAGCAAACTATTGGCCTCAACAACTGAATCTACAAACATGCAGTTTCCGCATCGTAATACTAAAAAGCAGCTATATTTCCCAACTTTTAAATCATTAGATTTCTCCTGCTTGATCCATGCTCAACTTGCCAGACTCTGCGAATAAGTCTGACAAGACACACCCATTATATTGTCAGCTCATATGTCAGCTGGAAGTGAGGGAGGACAGAGACTTGTTTGGTAATCTTCTCGGCTGACTGCAACCAAGTGTCTGCTTTTTTCAGATGAGCAAGTATGCAAATGAAGCGCAGTTGTTGTATTGCGAATCACACTTATTGACTAGTCCATGATTTAGGTTACACAAAGACCAAGGATATTGAACAAAAATTAGAAACAAACACAAATTCAGATCCTTGCTTTGCCGGTGGAGATTCAAAGGAAAATGGTAATATTTTGGTACCATTTACCAAACTACCTTGGAACACTAGTATTCTAGTAATAGACAAAGAAGAGAGCAGGAGCCAGAAAAGTTTAAGATTTTGGTTGATCGTGACCAAAATGGCTGTAATTAATCAGTAAAGAACAAACAGAGAACTGGCTGGTTCAACAAAACATGCCCAGTTGACTAAAGTTATACTTACTACTCCAGAGATTCTAGTAATCAAGCCAGGAATAATTCTAGAATTCCCATCACAACTCTAAAAGCTCTTTTGGGTGGCAGCAGTCTGATATTATTGTTGGGGACAGTCGAAAACTAATATGTATGTAGAGAGTCCAGAAACTGCTTATAAAAGAGAGATATTTCCAAGATTATGATCCTCATGTATCACTATCAATACCTGGCCAGACACACCTCTAAGTATATTGACATCACAAATTTCCTAACATATGATAGATTGACAAGCAAACCATAAACAACAATATTAAAGCAAACAGAAATTGCTGCAAGAGCAGTAATTCACAGTCTACCTGATTCAGAGAATTTTTTGAAGTTTCATACTCAGCAGCTAGAAAGATAAAAACCTGCATATAAATAAAAATAAAGTGGTGATCAGAAGCCTGTCACAAAACTGCATAAGAACCAAATGGTTAACAGCTTGGGATAGCTTAAACTAGAATATAGCTAAATGTTTAAAGATGGCTTAGGTCATGGCATCCACAACAATAAAGAAATAAGCAAGAGCATGTTTCGAAAGACTGAAAGAACAAAACAGAAAGTAAGAACAGTTATGTAATCGAAGGATGAAATGACACAGAAGAAAGCAGAAGAAAGAAAAGAAAGCAGATGCCTGGTGTGATCTGATTCCTCCATCATGCAGCTTTCTATCCTATCCATGTCTTATCAGGGAAATACTAACAGATGGCTGATTGACCAGGATACCCTTATGGTTTCCCAGCCACAACAGAATGCTTACCGTTTTAGGTAAGTGCCATCACATCAAGCCTACCAAATATCAACTAAGAACCTTGAAACATGAATGAAACATGATTAGATATCATCGAATATTATTAAGACCAATAGTCTCAATCATATTATCTGATCAATTGTTCAACTTGTACAACTTATCTGGTACTCTCACAATTGAAAGCACCTTTACCTAGAAACTTGGGCTATTGTCAGCCAGCCCTTTCCTCGCATACCATAAGCTTCTCAATCATCACTCTCCTATGTGCTTATCAGAATATCAAAAAAGGGCATCCTAATGTACAAGACTCCTACCACTGCTTTAATCCTATGAGAAGAGAGATCGTTTCTATGTTTCAAACTTACGACACCCAAGTCATAATGGAGCAACTTAATCATTGCGCAGAAGTTATTTCTATGTTTTTTTATATGAGCCATTGCTTCGAATAATGATAAAAGCTTGGGCTGACAAGTGTTGCAGTGTGGCTTCCAGACTTAGTATAGCTTGTGTGAAAAATTTAGCCTAAGTTTAGGGAGTCGTTTTTTAAACCGGTGCCTTTTGGCACCGGTTTTAGAAAAAAGGCGTGGGAACCAACCTTATTGCAAAAGGGGGGTTAAAGCGGAAAATGTCACTTCAAATGGCATTTTTCACTTCCACCTCCTCACCCTCGCTGCGCCACGTCAGCGAAAATCTTTCGCTGGCGTGGAAGAAAAACGATAAGAAATCGCCACTTAAAGTGGCGATTTCTGAATCGCCACTTAAAGTGGCGATTTCTGAACAGAAATCGCCACTTTAAGTGGCGATTTCGCAAATCACTTATTTCTTTCATGCGAAAAAAAAAACGGATATGAGTAATTAATAAGAGGAGAAGAGATGAAAACTTACGGTTTCAAATCAAGTAGGAGAGTAATTAAATAATATATTTTTATTTATCTTATTGTTATTTTGAATTAAATAATATCTATATAGTTTCAAATCGAGGAGA